>WAAD01012821.1:163100-243461 GCA_013389945.1 Fregata magnificens
GGAGGAGGGGAGGAGGGGGCCGGGGTTAGGGAGCCCGCAGCGTGTCTCCCCCCGCCCCTTGGCGAGGCGAGCCCCGGCCCCGGCGGAGCAGAAGGCGGCGGGCGCTGCAAGCCGGTGCCGCGCTGTCCTCCCCCGCTCCTCAGCAAAAATAAGAAGCGGCGGGGGGGGCGGGAGGGGGGATTGTTGGCTCCTAACAGGTGCCTCTGCGGACTTCTGCGGCGCTGAGCGGGGGGTGACCTCCGGTTTCCGTGGGGGCTGTCTGCCGGAGGGGCAGCGGTGAACCGACAGCTCTGCCAGCCCCTCTCCGGGGCAGGGGGGTGTCCGGTTGCGCGCCCCGCAGCTTGGGCCGGCAGGCATCTTCGCCCTCAGCCTCGGAGGTTGTGGGCAGTGCTGTTACCGAGTAACTGACGTGCTCTTTTCAAAAAAATAGTAGTCATTAAAAAAACCCCAGCGAAGATGGTGGGGAGCACTTCCCACGGCACAGGGTGCCCCAGGCTGGGATCCCGTCAGGTGGAAACCTGGGGCCGTGGGGTGTGTTTCACCCTCACTAATGTCAACCCCGCGACCTGCCTCTTGCTGCTGTGTGACCTGCGCCAGCAGAGCCCAGCCGTCCCCCCGTGGCCAAGGCTGCCTGGGGCTCTGCATCCCTGCTGGCCCAGGGCCACTGTTAGCTGGCATATTGCTGTAGTTATTTCTCAGCAAGGATCAGGAAAGACCCCAGGAAATCCCATGAGGATTGCCTCTACAAAAAAGATGGCTGCCTCAGGATTGAAGGTGCCTTCTCGTTTACCTCACGTAACCCCAAGGTTAACAAAGGATTTAGTTTGACTAATGAAGGAATTACGCTGTGTTGGGGGATGGAAAGAGGATTAAGCTTTTCTCCAGGGGAAGTGGAGTTATAAGAGAGACCGAGGCAAATCGAGTAAGGTAGAAAGACAAGACTGGAAAGGGAAGCAGGGTGGCCATGTTTATTACGGGCCTATGGCCAGGGCTTTTGAGAGCAACAACTAAGCAAAACTTTTTTGCCATTATGAAGGTGTAAGATTGGAGAGGCCCTCTCAGTAGAAAGGTAATCTCAGGCTAGTTGTTTTTAATTTACAAAGAACGGTGTCCTGGCTGAGTAACTCCATTGTGTGCAACTACTGCTCATAAGGCCTGTCGGCCCTTTCTGGCCATTCGCTTGGGGACCTATGGTCCCCTCTTTAAAATTCACTGTGCTGGCCTGGCAAACAGGTGGAGCTGTGCTCCACCGAGTGACACATGGCTCCTTCAAGTGCAGTGTTTTGTATATTTAGCTGCATGCAGGCTGTGGAAAGAAGGGCTGCTGGGAAGGGAAAACGATAGGAGGAACATGAGCTGATATGGCAGGGGTGTAACGGGTGGCTATGATGAACTGTTAAAAACATTTCACATGAGAAAAAGTGCATGTCATGAGGGGGGTCAGTGAAAACCAATGAAGGTTAAGAAATTGGACACCATCACTGAGGCTGTAGCAACAGGAATAAACAGTGTGTGTGAGAGCCAGATCTCAAATAGACAGCCCCAGTCTGCTTCAAAACAAGAATATAAATAAATAGTTCTGGCAGAGGAACAAGAGGCAGCATACTACAGTGCCTGTTACCCAGCAAGCTGCTGCTTTGAAGCTTATATCAGCAAGCGTCTGCTTCTCTGGTGCGAATGCCTCATTTTGTGCAAGGATCGCTTTTTATGCAGTAACTAGGATTAAGTCAGCTTCTTACAGAGGCAGTTTGGGGTGTTTGCAGCTCTTCTTGTAGGTCTGCTATGTTGGTACTTGTTTTTGACTCGTTGCACTGCCTTCATTTTCCATGATTGCTTTCTCTTTTTGAAAAGATACCAGAAAATTTGAAGCTTGAATTCAAGTGTCAGAATTGGTTAAAGCAGTGATTGGAGTGGGAGCAGCATTGTCTGTCTGTGGGGTCTTGGTACTCACGTAGCCTGCTATTCTTGCCTTTGCTGGACTTGCCTCTTGCAGGCTGTCCATTTTAAGCTCACCAGCCAAGTATCCTGTAGGAAGTCTAGTCATTAATTTAACTTTGTAAAATCAGATAAGTCCAGGGAGCTTTAACAGAACAGCCAGTGACCTAGTACTTTCATATGTCGAAGGTCTAGGTAGGAGTTACAAAATACATTATTTTCTTTCTAAAGAAACTTTTACTGTTGTTGAATGATGGTGAGCAATCCTGGAGTCAGAAGTTATTTTCTCATAATGCATAGAACAATAAGCTATAAATTAGCTGTTACCACTCAGGAAAGAGACAAAGAGATGATCAGAAGTGCTACTAGAGGAACTAAGGAAAAACAGTTAGCTTTGTGATGCTCCTCAGTGTGTTCATCTTGAGTACACAGGTCTGGTGATCACTTCACAAGAACAGCATAATGTGCTAAAATAGGTACAGAGAATGGCAGCCGTGATGATCAGCAGTATTGACTGGTTTCCACATGAGGAAAAAACTAAACATACTAGGACTATTCAGTACAGAGAAGCAGCAGCTGTGGAGGATATGCTGGAAGTCTATGAGGTCAGAAGTGGGATGGAAAAGGTGAAACTGAGAAGTGGCTGTTGATTGTCTCTCACAAAACAAGAAGTAGGAAGCACTGAATGTAATTATCAGGCAAAGGTCGTCGTTTTTATGCAACATATAATTCATCTTTGGAATTTATTGCTATGGGATATTGGAGAGGCTAAAGGTGTGAAGAATTAAAAAAACTACAAGGCAAGTTCTTTGTCCATGAGTGGCTGTTTAGCACAATGGATTGGAGGAGACCTTTGTCTTTGAAGGTCTCCAAACATCAGCTTCTTGGGACCTGGGAAGGTAGGCTAGGGAAAGAGTCTTTCAAAACTTGCCTTGTTCTTATGTTCCCTTCCCAGACATCTGGTACTGGCTGTTTGGAGAACTAAGGCACCATGTAAACATCTCCAACCTGGTGTGCCATTTCTCCTGTTCTTATAGAACAAAAGCCTCATTAGGGGAAGCCCCACAATTATCCCTCATAAATGCCTGCCATTACAGTATTATCAGTTGGATGGATAACTGCATGAGATCCATCTGGCCGGCTGGCTAAAGGAAGTCACATATGAGAAGTTACAGTAAGTGGAAGTGAGAATCACTGAAAGAGTAATGGCCTTGTGTTCCCTGCATAGCTTTGCATCTTGCCTCAGTCTTTTCTTAAACATAGTCTTCTTCTCTACTTCTTAAGTTCATTTGAAAGAGATGTTTTTCCTCTATAAAACTCTAAGGCAGTGGTTCTGGTACTATTGTCTGTGTAGAACTGGTTGTGTGATACTCTGTCTTTTTTTCCTTGGTTCTAGTTAATAGATTGCATTAAGAGGGAGTAAAATACATTAAATTTTCATACTTATTTCATATCTATCTTCTTCATGGTGTTTTTTCATGTTAGCTGCAGCTGAAATTCCCATACGAATGTTATGTCATCAGTGATGGGTGGAGAATTGGGCCTCTCTGATAGTAAATGGGAAGAAGGGTGAGTCTCCATTGAGATGTATCTTAGCTTGTTCACCAGAGTGACTCTTCCCTTATGAGCTTATACAAAATGAGAACCTGTTTCACAATATATCACTGAGGCACCAAGTTCTTTCTCTTATACAAATCAGTAATAAACCCCCCACCATATTAATCAGAATGTAGCCTGCAATATGACAGTGCTCAAAATATGTTGTAAATAAATAATCGAAGTCCTATGTTTTTTATATTGCTTCCTTTCCGGTGATGGATTTCAGTTCAGTTCAGGTCTCTGAATGTTCCTGGATTAAAGCTGAAGTGAGGAGTAATGAAAACTATGAAGGAGCTTTCACTGTTAACTAAAGAGACTAACCTAATATCTTACAGTTGGGCATTTCTTAGAGGGTTTTTTTTTCTTCCCCTTCTGTAAGATGCTAAGTAGACCAGTGGGAACTAATCTAAATTTGATACTACCTCTTGCAAATGTAAGGAACAAAATGCCTCATGTTACCCTGATCATTTGAAGATGCTGACGAAGAAGTAACTTTGAAGGTGAAGGCTGATGCAGTTGTAAGAAATTAACTTAGAAGCTAGCAGCCTCATGGTTTAATGAGCCAGGGTATGATTGTTCATATTGTATGGCAAGAGTGCTGGTAACCATAGCCAAAAGTAGGAGCTTGCTTTATTATATTGTCATTTACATTAAAGATTGGGACAAAGCTCTCTATGCCCTGGAGACAGAGGGAGTTCCTGTTCTGACTTCAGTGGAGTTAGGACTTCAGCTTGAGTTTCTCAGGCAGCCAAACAAACAGCCGAGGTTACTTCTGTATAAAATAATCCATAGTCCTCATTGTCCTTTCTTTCCTTTCCAACCCCTTCTGACTTGTTTCTTTTTTTTTTTTTTAATTTTGATTCTCTCTTTCTTCAGCGAGAACTCTCTTTAACACAGAAAACATTATTTTACTTTTGTATTTTCTTTCTTATTTGGAAAGCAGAAGTTATAAAAAAAAAAATCAAGTGAGGTAGTAGTGGAATGAAAGGGGGAAGAACAGGAAATGTGAGGAAAATTAAGAAGCAGTGTCCAAACCTGCTGTATCTGAAGTCAGTGGCAAAACTTTTGTTAGTTTGTAGTCAATTACTTTAAAGAGTGTGTGCCTATTCATTGCAGGTCGACCTCGCGTGCACCTTCACCTTCCGCAACTCCAAGCAGACATACACAGGAATTCCCATTATAGTGGCAAACATGGACACTGTGGGGACATTTGAAATGGCCAAGGTTATGGCAAAAGTAAGTCTTGATTCTCATTTCTGCAGCAATTGGGAAGCCACTGGGTGACAGTGTTTTGTTAATTAATTTTGCAGCCTTTGTTAATTTTTAGGTATGTTTGTTGGAGAACAGGGGAGCATGAGTTAAAAAATCCAGAACAAGAAGGTGTGGTTTCACTGCAAAGCAGCTGTGCTTTTACAGCAATACAGTTACCAGAGACAGGGCTCCAGATATAAGATAGTTTCAGTGGAGATGCTTACTGGGAAGCTTCCATCTTGCGTGGAGCTCAGCTTCAGGTGGAGCTTCTAGAGCTTAGTTTTTGACGTCTATATTGTGCTCCCTTCCAGAAAAATATTATTAGCTGGCAGCGGTTTTGAAAGTGTAGATTACTGGATAAAGCTGCAGCAGTCAGAAGTCACTAGTTAATTAGCCTCTGGCCTCAAGGCTCACTTTAGTTTCTTGCAGTGCTTAGGCACATTCCAAATATTGACCATAACTTCATGAAATATATCAGAAACCTGATCCTGAAAGGTTGGCTAAGTATGCTGTTACCTTTGAAGAGCCATTTGGAGTTGGCTGGTCTGTTATTCACTGTAACTGTTTCTTTCAAGCAGGATGAGCCTATACGTAAAATGGGAATTTCTGATATCTTGTTATTCCACAGCTGAAGGAAAGATGACTAACTTGGACATTAATATCAGTTTTCTTATTTTTGCTAGCATGCAATGTTTACTGCAATTCACAAGCATTATTCTCTGGAAGAATGGAAACTGTTTGCTGCCAATCACCCGGAATGCCTTGAGGTACATTTTCGTACTGTAAATTATTATGGTTTGTTGCTTTGTTCTGAACTCACATATACTGGAGTCTCTTGGGAAACTGTTGTCAAGTGAGGTTTTGGGGAATGAAGATATTTGCTTTTTTAAAATGCATCAAGGGAAGCAGCTTCTTCTGGTTTAAAAAGAATAGCTATGTGAGTCCATTATGAAAGTGCTTATATTAAGATGCAAAAAACCAAAGTTTATATATGCCTGGAATGAAAACAGAGAAGTATCCTGAACAAAGAAAAAGGAAATACTTGGGAACAGGTCTAACTGCTGTGCTTCTGTTGCTATTGGGAGCTGTGGTAGCGCTGGTGAGGGAGAAGCCCAAGACTACAAATGTGAATAGCCTTGAGTAACCCAACCACAAGGTGGCCCTGCACGCCCTTGTGCTGGGCAGAGTCTTTGCTATCAGGTGTGCAAGCGGACCTGGAGCCTGCGGGCTGGAGGGGCCCATGTGCTGGGCCCAAGCAGGGATGAGCATTGAAAGTTGTCAGAGCATGTGTGTCCTCCATGTACCTCCTTGCACTAGAGCTCACACTGTGCTACTACTAGCTGTGCTGCCCTGCTTGTTCACAGGGTCTTAGCCTGAGCCGTTACAGAGAAACGCAATTTAGTAAATTTAAACATTGACTTAAGTTCTGACTTTGTCATATCCAGATTTCTCCTGTGTTCTTCTGGCAGGCCGCTACACCAGGAGAAGCAGTATAATAGCATGCCTGGCTGTCTCCCCTCCTCCTCGGAGTTCAGTGCAGTTTTGAAACTTTATAGAAAAGAATACCACACAGCTGTATTGTATCTCTACCTGTGGCACATTTTAGAATTACATTATAAAGACTATTGATTACAGGACTGTCTGAAAGCCAGCCTATCAGTTAGGTTCATCAGGGTTGCTTATATGCCACTATAGGGTAGAAAGTGGTCCCAGGAATATCCTGTGCCTGAACACGTTGGCACTTAGTTCATTTGTGGTTCATAATCCCTGGCACAGGATCTCCTAGTGATTAAATACTGACTTGCTCTGTGACCTTGGATCTCTGCAGAGGTTTTGTGGGCCAACAGCTCTAGAAGCTATTTTTCTGTTGGAAGGAACTCATAGGAAGACAAAGGAGGAAGCAATCTGCTTGTTTTCAATGGTAGCTGACCCTGCTTGAGCAAGGGGGTTGGACTACACAATCTCCAGAGGTCCCTTCCAAACTCAGCTATTCTGTGATTTGGTAGATCAAGGAAGTGTTTGGTGAACTTAAAAACCCAGATTCCACTCTCTGACAGCACCCCAAATTCTGCCACTCTGCCTTCCTGGAAATATACCAAGTTAGGGCTTCTTCTGTGTTTCTGTTAATATGAGTATGGCTGAGCCTTCATCCATCTCAGGTGATTATATTTGCCTATGAGAATTCACTTGTGAATGAAGAGCTGACAAAATGCTGATTTTGCTTTATTTTAGAGCCTTTAAACAAAACAGAAGTGACACATTGTTGTTCCCAGGAAGGTATTTATTTCATATTATATAGTATGATTTTCACTGGTTTCCAACACAAGTCCTCCCAAGACTATGCAGAAGAAGACATACAAAGTGTGTGTTTATCCCAGTTTTTACAAACTACTATTCCCTTTTGTTCTCCCTGTCTTTCTAGCATGTAGCAGCAAGCTCAGGTAGTGGAAAAGCTGATTTGGACAAGTTAACAAGCATTCTAGAGGCCATTCCGCATATCAGATACATCTGCCTGGATGTGGCAAACGGCTATTCAGAGCACTTCGTGGAGTTTGTGAAGTCTGTCCGCGCCCTGTTCCCACATCACACCATTATGGTAAGTGTGTAGAAAGGGTGGAGGGGATGTGTGGGAATTCTATCCAGGAACAGGGCCCAGAGTTTGGTTGGTAGGCATCAGAAGCTCTGTGGTAGCTCCATCAGTTTCTGAGTCCTCATTTTAAAAAAGGAAAGAAAAGAAAGGAAAAAAAAAAAGTCTGACTCAAACCTCTTGTCTTCCAGACAAATACATGTGGACAGATACCCTTCTGAGAATATAGAGGGCAGCTCTTTTCATTTACCCTTTCAGTTCAGCAAGATGTTGACTCTGAGCCAAATGACGACTGTTTAATAACATGTTGGCATTGTCAGTCTCCCATTGCTGATAATTTCTGTGGGAATGTTCAATGTGTGCTCTGATACAGCAGTTTGATGTTGGCATGGCAGGCTGGGTGGATCTAATTTTTTTCCTACTCCTTCCCACACCAGATGTGACCTCTAATCGTAAAGTGTGTAGGTTTCTTCTGGTGATTCCAAGCTGAGGTTTGCTGTGGGAATGTGCTGACGTTTCTGGCCAGTTGAGGCCAGTGGCTGTTTTCGTCTGTTAGATCACTATGAAGGCAGCTGAATGTAGACTAATCCTTGCCTACAATAAGAATCATAGGGGTGGTGTGCAACTGTGAATGGGGTCATCGGGGAGCAAAATAGTCAAGCAAAAAGAATAGGCTTTTCATGCGCCTTCTATGATGTTACTATCCCTTCTCAGAGCGTTAATGCCATGCTTCCTCCAGCCCTTTTGCCCTAAGAGTAGGGTGTTTGCATCAACATGGGACTCCTTGCAGTAGAGCCCTACTGCTCCTGCTTGTTTCCCAGGGCCCTTGAAGAAATGGGTCTGAATTTGTTTCCATGAGAATAGCAGAAATTCTCAAACAAGCAGCAGATTCTTAATGAGGCTACCAGTCTTCCTTCAAGCCAGTGCAGCAAAAAGTCATGTGTTTCTCTTCTTTTTCACTTTCTCACTTTTTCATGCCAGACACAAAGCTTCACACATGTGAGGTAAATGTGAAGTAAAAATGGTCATAAATGCGCACTCTGACTTGGTTTAGTAGAGAACTGCACCTTGAAGCAGCTTGGGGGAAACTATGTTCCTTCCTCCCATGTTGGAGGAAGGCAGTATTCTTGCCTCTGAATGATGGTGGCATTGGAAAATGGAAGTGGGCTGGAATGCCTGTGGGGTTCTGGGTTACCATAGGCTAATGAATAGGCATCCTTCAACAGCTACCAGCAGATGTGGGAACCTTTTTGGTATGGCCATATTTCCCATGGCTTTGGGGAGAGCTTTTGGAAGTATGAAATGATAGATGTGGGCTTTTTGAGCTTCCTGCTCCATGTTCACTACAGTGAGGGAAGGAGCTGTTTCCTTGTTTTGGATCTGAAGTATTGTCCCTAGGCATGTGATTACTTCAGTGTCTTTGGCTGAAAGAGTTGTGGGAGGGAGCTTAAACCACATAGTTTAAAAAAAAATCTTCCCTATCAGGAGTGGAAAGAAAATTGTGTGTCATCCCCTCCTCCACCTCCCCACAGACTGCTGACTTTACTGACTGAGGAGGGAACTCAACCAAGATGAATTGCCCAGAAGGCACAGGAGGTCAATGTCAAAGTCAGGTATCAAGCCCAGATTTTAGTTCAAGGTCCTTAAGCCAGTCTCATCCACCTCCCACGTCTGTTAAGCTACCTGCTTAGTTTCTCTGCGTCTGTGACTAAGGTTATTGTTACTTCAAGTCTCATTGTCCTGACAGCACCACCTGCTTGAGTGCATATACAGCCCTGACCTGTTCAGTTGCCTTTTCTGATTGTAGCTCCTTTCTCTGTACATGGTTTAGTATGGCTCATGTTTTTAATTTCTTGCACATGGATAATTTCCATTCCTAAAAGCATGCTAACAAACTTGGGGTGTTCAAAAACCTCGTTTTCCAAAGCGTCCAGAGTCTGTGCAGTCCCTGAAAGTCTCTGATTCAACCAGGGGCAGATACCTCTACCCCACTTCCAAATGAGTTTACTTTACACTCTGTGCCCAAATGGCCTTTTGAAACTATTCCTGGCTGAAATGCAGGAGCTCGTCTAGGCTTCTTTTTATGATACTCTGGAAGACATGTCCTGTTGCTACCTGTTCTGCTGCTTTGATGTCTCTGTGCTATGCCTGCAGTATGCTCTCTGCTGTTGTACCTTTCAAACAAAAGGGTTAGCAGTTAAATAGAAGGTATAAAAATAAAGAAGCTTTCTCATAGCTGAAAGTGATCTCCAGGACCTTGTAGGCTGTCTTGTTTGCTTTCCTCAGCATGACCATTCATTCCACAGTCAGCTGCAGTGCAGTACATAACAGTAACCCAACCCCAGGTCTCAGGGAATGTATGTTCTCGGGGGTCATGTAATGGGTTCAGCTCTGAGGCTGAAAGGTGATGTGCAAAGCAACTGTGGTTAACGTAGTACTCTCTTTGGCCAATACTCCAGTGCAGATGGAGGATGTCTCTTGTGTAACAACCTTTCAAATGCATGTTTTTGCCTTTTTAAATACTTGCTTTTATAACCACATTACCTTATTTTCTTCTGCCTGGCTCTGACACAAGCTCTTTTCACTCCTGCCTTTCATATTAATTTACAAAGAAGATCAATTTCTCCATGGAACACAAAGGATAGGGAAGACAAACAGGGGCACAAAGGTACAACATGACTTGTCTTAAATCACTCATTAGATTGAGAGTGGAGGAAGAAGCAGTATTCAAGTCTCCTGAGTGTCTCACAAATGCAGCACTGCCCCCCAGAATCAAGAGTAATGGTCCAGTGGAGTGTTTTGCTGTAGCACAGCATCATGTGCTTGGGTTGTGCCTACTGACTGAAGTCTAAAGCAAAAGTTCAGTTGACATTCATGATGGAGGGTCAGAGCGTTTATATTACAGTAAGTGTAGTCCTTATTTATTAGTGTAATTGTAGACGTTACAGTTCTTCCATTTCACTGGAAGTCTGTTTAGCAAGCTAAGATATCTTTGCCAGCAAGCTTTGCCAAGGTTTTATCCTGAATTTTTCTTTTCATAGTGTTCTCTGTTCATTATACAGAAGAAACCCTAGGGAGGGGAGCAGGGAGTGTGGCAGGAAGGAAGAGGCTGGGGCAGGAGCACACTTGCAGGTGCAGTAGCACCCACAAGATGTGGGCCAGAGAGGGAGGCAAGCAGAATCGCAAAGCAGGAGTAGAGGGAAACAGGAGGGGCCAGAAACTGTTGCTCCCCTTGGAGTCAGTAGCAGAACTTTTCAGGGCCTTAATAGAGGCAGAATTCAGAGAAAGCCATGCAGACTGCTCCCAGTTTATCTCTGGAACAAGCAGCAGAGTCAATCCAGTCATGGCGTGTCCACCAGGGCTGGGGTCTCAGAGCAGGGGCCCGCTGGGATCCCAGGGTAGGAGGCAGTGATGCTGCCGAGGCTGTCTTGGGTCAGTCACAATACTGAGTGCAAACACCCACCTGGTATAGCTCAGCCTCGCAAAGGGCATCATCTCTCCATCTTATGGTAAAGCACCCCTTGCTTTGGTGGGTGGGAAGTGTCCTTTGGCAGCGTTCCTGATAGTGTGGAGGCACAGACTGTGCTTTCCTCTAGGATACAAGAAGAAAGTTTGAGAACTGTTGTCACAGACACTTCTCCCCAGCTTGATCCATTGCCATTTGCCAGCAGCTTTCAATCAGTGCAGCAGTGTTCCTGTCTTTAGTCAGTGTGAGTCGATATTTATAGCAGGCTTTTATGAGGCACATTATCAAATGCCTGACTGAAATTCAGAGGCAGTGCCCTGCTGTGTTCACTAATTTTGTATCTCTGTCAGAGAAGCTGTAGCCTTTATAATCCTGTTAGGTGAAATCTTGATCCCATTAAAGTCAGTAGTGAAACTCCCTTTGACTTTTCTGAGGCTAGGATTTCCCTCAGGACTGACCCACAGTTCAGTCATCCTGGATACTGCTGGAATGAGCCAGGGTGAAGCTCACTTGAAACCTCACACTGAGTGATGGTACAGCTGAATGTCGCCCTGAGTGTGTAAGGCCAGGCCCACAGCCAGGGTAATTTGTTGTAGCCCTAATAACTGACTGCACTTAAAGCATGGTAGTTTACCTGACTTTCAGTTGTTACTGATGCTGTTATTTTACTGCAGGGGTAGCAAAGTTAGATTAGCAGTAAGGTAATTACTGGGCTATATCTCTTTCAGGAAAGCCAGTTCTGCAGCAGATTAGAAATGCATTGGTACATGAGGTCATCATTAAACTGAGCATAGTTTTCACCAATACAATACTTTCACCAAATACTATGTTCCCCAAGTCCTTGTCCAAATACACTACAAAATGTATTCTCTGTAGTGGCTTCTTTGTATAAGTTCCAATTACTTTACTTGCTTTATATTCTTAGTTAATTTTAAGGGGATTTCATCTCTGTAGTCTCAGTCTTTCTATATTCACCTTTTCACATTTTTTTTAGTTGAAGTATTCTGGCTTTGCCTTACAGGTGGGGCTTTCAAAAGCCCTTTTGCCTCTATTCAGCTGTCATACTGGCATCAATGGTAAAGCAAGCACTGGTTTCAGTGGGAGTAGAGTTTAGCTGGCTGTGAGAAAACAGCTTTCCCTGCTCTTCAGCTGTGGTACTAGGGTCTCTTCACATACAGATAGCTGTGCCTCTCTCATAGTGGGTTTTTTTGTGCTCTCTGACGTCTGCAAAAGGTACCTAAAAGAAGCAAGCTTGTCATCGGCAGGTTGAAGTCTGCTCTGTAGAGCTTCACGTCTTCCCTGAAAATTTCTTAAGGATCTGTGGATTCAGAAAGACAGAAACCACTGACGTGTATACATGCATTCCAGGAAAAAATGTATGCTGGGGACATAAGTGCTTTTCCCTGCTAGGATGAGCATTTTGAATCAACATATGCAGTTCCAACATTCTCTAGCAGTAACTTAACATTAAACGTCTGGTTAGCATTTCTGAAGAGACAGTTTGACAACCCGCTATGCTCTGCTAATAAGAAGACACTGCTGTTTAAGTTAAATACATATTTGATCCCAAATCTCATGGAGCCACTGACTTTAATACCCGTTCATTCCTGTTTATGAATCTGTTGCATGTACTCCAGTATTTCACCAAGTTGTAATGTGCTGCGTGTCATACTGCACAGGTAGTCATCTGCTTTCCAGATGTAAACTGCTTCCTTAATGTTGTATGCAGCGTGCTCTCTGTCACCCCACCTTGGAGTGTACAACACTTAGTATAACAAATTACCACTGAGCACAAAGGAAGCAGCACTTAGCTGGAAACACTGTACCTATTATATATTCTTTATTTCCTGACTGTTCTATTTTATTTTATTTTATTTTTAATCAATATCATGCAGTTTTGAGCAAAGTTAAGTGGTCCTGTATCATAGACCACAAATTGCTGCCTAACAGTATCATTGTTTTTGTAAGTGCCTCAGGTGGTGGCTTGTCAGCTGTTTCAGGCTAATAAAAGGGGGAAGTAAAATTCATTAAAAATAAATGGTGAAATAGGAGCCAAAAATCAGTAAGTGGAGAACAGGCCTTGCCCAACATTCCCCGAGTAGCTCCTGTTGACTTCAGCAGGAGTTTTTTTTCAATAAAAACTAAGAAAATATTAAGTAAGGATTTTAGGATTTGCCTCCTGCTCTACCCGTATCAGTACTGCTACAAACACCTGCTAAGTCCTGGAATATCATTATGTAAGAAGTTTTCTGAACATCTCTAGATCTCCATTCAGATCTCCACAAACGAATAGCCCATCTCAGTACAAGCGCAAAATGGGTGATGTGGGCAATTGGACTCGTGTTTCATGCAGGTTTATTTTGTGCAGTTTTTCTAGTTAGGAACACGCCATAGACATAAGACAAGCCACAGAGCTGAAATCCAAACCATACTTGGTTTTCAAACGTCTGGTGGGATTCATCCCAGAGTCGTGAAGGAGCTAGCAGATGTTACAGCAGGACCCCTCTCAGTCACCTACCAAAGGTCTTGGGAGTCTGAGGGGGTCCCTGCTGACAGAAAGCTAGCCAACATTATTCCAATTTACAAGAAGGGCATGAGGGAAGACCCAGGAAACTACAGACCTGTTAGTCTAACCTCAGTAGCTGGAAAAATTATGGAGAAGATCATGCTGGGTGCTACTGAAAGACACTTAAAGAACAATGCAATGTTCAGGCATAGTCATGATGGGTTCACAAAGGGAAAGTCCTGTTTAATTTAATATCCTTCTACAATAAGGTCACCTGGCTAGTGGATGAAGGAAAGGCAGTGGATGTAGTTTTCCTGGATTTGAGTAAGGCTTTTGATACTGTCCCTCACAGCATCCTTCTGGACAAGTTGTCCAGCTGTGGGATGAGGAGGTACACGGTGCGCTGGGTGAAGAACTGGCTGAATGGCAGAGCTCAAAGTGTTGCAGTGAATGGGGCTGCATCTGGCTGGTGACCGGTCACCAGTGGTGTTCCTCAGGGCTCAGTTCTAGGGACACTTCTGTTCAGTATTTTTATCAATGATCTGGAGGCAGGAGTTGAATGCACCATTAGCAAGTTTGCTGATGATGCTAGACCGGGAGCTGCTGCTGACTCTCGGGGGACAAGAGGCCTTGCAGAGGGATCTAAATAGATTGGAGCATTGGGCAATCATCAATGGCATGAAATGGAACAAGAACAAATGCCAGATGCTGCACCTGGGATGGAGTAACGCCGGGCACAAGTATAAATTGGGAGAGGAGTGGCTGGAGAGCAGCCCTGCAGAAAGGGATCTGGGGGTGCTCGTTGACAGCAGGGTCAATATGAATCAGCAGTGTGCCCTGGCAGCCAAGAGGGCAAACCACGTCCTGGGGTGCTTCAAACACAGCATAACCGGTCGGTCAAAAGAGGTGATTATCCCACTGTATTCAGCGTTGTGCAGCCTCACCTTGAGTACTGTGTGCAGTTCTGGGCCCCACAATTTCAAAAGGATGCGAAGGTACATGAATGTGTCGAGAGGAGGGCAACAAAGCTGGTGAAGGGGCTGGAAGGCATGTCCTATGAGGAGCGGCTGAGGACACTGGGTTTGTCTAGTTTGGAGAGAAGGAGGCTGAGGGGCGACCTCGTTACTCTCTCCAGCTTCCTGAGGAGGGGAAGTGGAAAGGGAGATGCTGATCTCTTCTCCCTGGGATCCAGTGCCAGGACGCGTGGGAATGGCTCAAAGCTGCGTCTGTCAGGGGAGGTTCAGGTTTGACATGAGGAAACATTTCTTTATCGAGACGGTGCTCAAACCCTGGAACAGGCTTCCAAGAGAGGTGGTCAATGCCCCGTGCCTGTCAGTGTTTAAGAGGCATTTGGACAATGCCCTTAATACGATGCTTTATCTTTTGGTCAGCCCTGAAGTGGTCAGGCAGTTGGACTAGATGACCGTTGTAGGTCCCTTCCAGCTGAACTATTCTATTCTATTCTGTCCTCCTACCTCCTCCTTTCCCTAGAAGTACATGCTGAGGTAATCTCTGATGACATTTACATTTCTTCCCTGCCCTGCACTAGCAGAAGGGATTGAATTGGTAATCATGTCCCATCCTAGGCACTGGCTCTGTCACTTTCTGGGAAGGAGGCATGTACCTTCTGATGGGGGTGAGAGCTGTGGGTCGTCTTGAAATAATTTGACATCTGAACAAATTTGCAAAAAGCATGTGTGAACTGAGGTATTTGAAAGTCTTCTGTGTTCATCCAGTTTAGCTGGGTTTCCACAGGATGGCAAAAAAACCCACACCTCTGACACTAGCGAGGCTCAAAGATCAAGCCCTCAGTCTGAAGCACAAAGTGCTCTGGAACTAAACGGTTGCAAATCTTTTTAGTGTGAGAAATACCTGTTCTTTTCCCCGTGGATTTGTTTTTCTTCTCCTGCACTTATTTTTAGAAATGCCTGAGCTGTTTCCCTTGGAAAAACATCACAGAACAAAAGAGCCAGAGAACAACAGCGCTCCATCAGAGCAAAGGTCCATCTGGCCCAATACTCGATCTCTGAAGTGGCCAACCATAAATGTCTAAAGGAGAGTATATGAGCAGTGCAGGTCTACTTCTGCCAGGGTCCTGGGGGTGCTCATAGGCCTCAATGGCTGGGACTGGCCTCCCCTGGGACCCCCACCCACACTGTCTCCTCCCAAGGGCCCAGGGGACGTGGTGTCTCAGCTCAGCCTGGGGCCTTCAGTCCTTGCCTGAGTGATGTTGTAGGTGTGCCTGTCTCTGCCCCTCTCTCCTGGATGGGCCTCGGACCGGCACTGCATAGAGCTGCTCTCCTGGATGGACCCCTCAGACCTAGCTCATAGCTCGTCATGCATAACTCTAGGCATAACATAGCATTTCTATCCTATCCTATCCTAGTCCCTGAGCTCACAAGGAGTTGAATAACAGTGAGACTGTTATTTGCCTGAAATACCAGGGGGGTTTCAGCTCCAAAAACACTTTCAAGGACAGGTATCACAAAGATTACAAGTGAAAGCAGGATTTTATTTTATTTCTATTTTATTTTTCTGAATCTGTTTCAGAGCCAATGCTCACAAGCATTAACACAATGCGCATGTGTAGCCAGGAGCAGGCTGATGCATTCTTCAGTTTAGCTTGAAAAAAAATCCCTTGCAGTCTGGCAAAGGCAAGTCACAGAGCTACAGAAAGTAGCAGCAGGAATACAGGCCATGCAGTTCCTATTTCCTGAAGAGTGAGACCTTGAAGAAAGAGAATCAGAACTGACCACACACAAAAGAAGAAGAAGAGGTGTGTGGTATCATGGGGTATTTTCCAAAGTGTGACACATACCAATGACAAGCACACTTTTTGCCTTACAAAACTTGCTGCGCTGTGCTTCTTGGCCAGTGATGCATGAAAAGCACTCTCGTGCCTGCCCCGCGCTTGTATTGCGTGCAGGGAGAGCTGAAAAGCGGCAGCTCCTGATGGTGCAGCAAGCCTGGAGCCCTTCCATGCACAGGCTGTTTTGCACAAGCAAGAACCCCTGGGGAAACAGAGCCAAGGGAAGAGCAGAGCTCACTTGCACTACAAAACTGCAATGGGAAGGAGAGCCCGAGAGAGTCAGGGCACAAGTAGCGTGTTGGAGGTGCAAAAGCAGCAGGCAAGAACCTCGCCAAAATGCCCCAGAGCAGCCCTGACAAGGGGCTGTGCTCAATGCTAGAGAGAAAAGGAAGCAACCCCTGGGGGCCCGCCCTGGGAGTCTAGAAAGCTTCCGCCCCCCGGATGCGGGGCACGAGGCCCACCTTCATGGAGCATGAGCAGCAGGCACCTAGCCAAAATGGTCCAAAGGAGCCCTGGCAAGGGGCTGTGCTCAGTGCTGCAGAGGAAAGGCAAAAACCCCTGGAGACACTGGCTAGCCCACCCTGGGGGAAAAAAAGCCTTCCTCCCCCCAGCTGCAGGGCATGAGAGGCCATCTTCGTGGTGCATGAGCAGCAGGCAGTAACCTAGCCAAAATGGACCAGAGGAGCCCTGCCCTGAGAAGTGGTCATGCTCAATGCTGCAGAGGAACGCAAAAAACCCCTGGGGACCAGTGCCAGTCTGCCCCGGGGGAAAATTCCTTCCTGACCCCAGCGCTGGCGATTGGCTATTCCCTGAGCATGTGAGCAAGACCTGCCTCCTTGCTGCAGAGGCTGGTCACGCCTCCCAGGAGATGCCCAAGCCCTATTCTCCCTCAACCTGGAGCCACCTCAGGGCCTTACAAGAATGTCGGAACGCCCCTGGCCTGATTGACCTTGGGGGCAAGAATCCTTCCCATGCCTGGCAGGACACCAGTGGGTGCTCCAAAGCACTGGGACCCCTGGCAACATCTCTGCATCCCATTTCTTACGGCTGCTGCCCCTGGCTCTGCAGGGGAGGAGGACAGAGAGCTTTGCAGTGCTCCTCAGGCGCTCTTCAAGAAGGCACTCCCTTGGTCTGGCCACCACTTTCCAGCTGAAAAGGCCTGATATCCTTGGGCACCTCCAGGTGTTGGTGGTTCTCATCTCCAGCAACCTTGTCCAGCCTCCAGTCTTCCTCCCTCAACCCCCCCAAGTAATTCCCCCAGCTCTTCCAGGACTTCCTCTCGGATGTCCACGGGTTGCCCCCAGGCCAGCTCTGTCCTGACAATGAAGCCAGGCAGGCTGGCAGTGGGACACGGGAGGATGTCCCCTTTATCCTGCCCCCAGACATTGTGACTGCTGAGTTGCCAGCTGGTGGCACTGTGCTGTGGGGGTGATGGGGCCCCCGCAATGTGCAGCCCTGCCCACCACCCCTCTGCCCAGCATCCTTCAGAGGAGGGCCTTTGCGGTGCTGGCCACAAGGCAGTCCCTGTGCCCAGAAGGCCCAGGGGACTGTCCTTGCCCTTGATGGCCATATACTGAGCACAGCTGCTGGGCGTCCCTGATGCGTCCTCTGCCACTCGGCTCCCAAAGACAAACCTAGTGGTGTTACTCTTCTCTCAGGCCGTGGCAGAAACCAACCCTGCAGCCAAGAGACCACTCCTGTTAGCTGTCTCCTCTCTGTACCAGAGCTAACGTCCATGAGGCCACACAGTGAGGAGGACCAGGGACTTGATCTGGCACAAGATCAATCACAACACAAAGCCTTTTCCGGGGTGGTGGTGGGAGATCATTTCAGCAGCCGCAGCCTGGAGGAAAGCCAAAGTGTAACCAGAGCCATAGGTTGGGATGGACGATGCCAATAGAGCAGCATGGAAATAACACGGGCTTTGAAAAACAAGTGAGGGGAGACTACACTGGTGTGGTGGAAAGGTTGGTAATTTTCAAACCTAGAACATTTGGATCCATGCCCAAAGCACAGCAAGGCAAACAACAACTCTTTCAAACTGTAAAAATAGCCCATTGCTGCTGTCGCCCCCACATCCCCTTTTCCCACCGAAACCAAGCTGTGCAGCTCCTCTATTAAACAGATCAATTGGCCATGTTTATACAGGATACAAAACTTTCACACAAAACTTTCACGTAAAACTTTCACAGCTCATTTGTGACTTTAACTTTTCTGAGAGAGAGAAGAGAGGAGAGGAGAAGAGAAGAGAAGAGTTGGAAGGGACTTACAACGATCATCTAGTCCAACTGCCTGACCACTTCAGGGCTGACCAAAAGATAAAGCATCGTATTAAGGGCATTGTCCAAATGCCTCTTAAACACTGACAGGCACGGGGCATTGACCACCTCTCTCGGAAGCCTGTTCCAGGGTTTGAGCACCGTCTCGATAAAGAAATGTTTCCTCATGTCAAGCCTGAACCTCCCCTGACAGACGCAGCTTTGAGCCATTCCCACGCGTCCTGGCACTGGATCCCAGGGAGAAGAGATCAGCATCTCCCTTTCCACTTCCCCTCCTCAGGAAGCTGGAGAGAGCAACGAGGTCGCCCCTCAGCCTCCTTCTCTCCAAACTAGACAAACCCAGTGTCCTCAGCTGCTCCTCATAGGACATGCCTTCCAGCCCCTTCACCAGCTTTGTTGCCCTCCTCTCGACACATTCATGTACCTTCGCATCCTTTTGAAATTGTGGGGCCCAGTTGACGGGATTGCATTCCTGTACTGTGTTCTCCCACAATACGGGAATGCAATTAGTACAGCTATAGCAAATTGTTTCAGGATGTGCTATGTCAGCATTCATTTACCTTGTGCGGCCCTTTGCAGAGAGGAAAGCATGGTCTTAAAATGTACTGGTTACCAATTTGTTTAGAAGTGTAACTCAAAGCATAGGTTTTAGCTCATAAATCCCATGTCGTTTGAAATCCTTGCTACTTAAAGACTGTCTTTTTCCTAAAAGCCCTCTGCACCAGGGGCACTCCTGGCAAGGGAATCCATCTCTAGCCTTGTTCTGCCTGCTGATCCACCAGATCCACATTTGGACACATACAAGGGCCTGTCTTACCACACTGAGCTTGCATCAAAATGTTGAGATTCTTTAGCTGAATAGACATAGTCTGGCAGCTTTCTGCACTCATTGCACCAGTTTTGCAAACTAATTACCATGTGTGTGCTAGAAGACTGGTTTTCATAGTTCCTTTTATTAATTAAAAAAAAAGAAGCTCCTTTGTATCTGAATAACATCATCAGTAATTTCATCACACTGACATTCTCAGGTGGTTTCAGGGGGACATACAAAAAGCAAAAATCTTCAGTCCTTCTTTGCAGCTATCTTACAGGCACGTACGGACTCTTAAAGAGAGGCAGTTGCCTTTTAGTATCGGATGGCCACCTGGCCAGCCAACTCCGTACTCACATCAGCATGATCAGCAACAACCTTCCTCTTCACTAAATACCTGCAGAATTCATTTAAAAACTCAGCAACCTGTGGTCACGCTCCTGGAGGGTAAAGCTTATCCCCACAGACAGCAGTGCCACTAACTGCATTGCACTGACCCACCACTGTTTCACCTCTTGTAGCTTTTTCAGTGCCAAATCAGCTGATTCGGCACTTTCTNTAAAGCATCGTATTAAGGGCATTGTCCAAATGCCTCTTAAACACTGACAGGCACGGGGCATTGACCACCTCTCTCGGAAGCCTGTTCCAGGGTTTGAGCACCGTCTCGATAAAGAAATGTTTCCTCATGTCAAGCCTGAACCTCCCCTGACAGACGCAGCTTTGAGCCATTCCCACGCGTCCTGGCACTGGATCCCAGGGAGAAGAGATCAGCATCTCCCTTTCCACTTCCCCTCCTCAGGAAGCTGGAGAGAGCAACGAGGTCGCCCCTCAGCCTCCTTCTCTCCAAACTAGACAAACCCAGTGTCCTCAGCTGCTCCTCATAGGACATGCCTTCCAGCCCCTTCACCAGCTTTGTTGCCCTCCTCTCGACACATTCATGTACCTTCGCATCCTTTTGAAATTGTGGGGCCCAGTTGACGGGATTGCATTCCTGTACTGTGTTCTCCCACAATACGGGAATGCAATTAGTACAGCTATAGCAAATTGTTTCAGGATGTGCTATGTCAGCATTCATTTACCTTGTGCGGCCCTTTGCAGAGAGGAAAGCATGGTCTTAAAATGTACTGGTTACCAATTTGTTTAGAAGTGTAACTCAAAGCATAGGTTTTAGCTCATAAATCCCATGTCGTTTGAAATCCTTGCTACTTAAAGACTGTCTTTTTCCTAAAAGCCCTCTGCACCAGGGGCACTCCTGGCAAGGGAATCCATCTCTAGCCTTGTTCTGCCTGCTGATCCACCAGATCCACATTTGGACACATACAAGGGCCTGTCTTACCACACTGAGCTTGCATCAAAATGTTGAGATTCTTTAGCTGAATAGACATAGTCTGGCAGCTTTCTGCACTCATTGCACCAGTTTTGCAAACTAATTACCATGTGTGTGCTAGAAGACTGGTTTTCATAGTTCCTTTTATTAATTAAAAAAAAAGAAGCTCCTTTGTATCTGAATAACATCATCAGTAATTTCATCACACTGACATTCTCAGGTGGTTTCAGGGGGACATACAAAAAGCAAAAATCTTCAGTCCTTCTTTGCAGCTATCTTACAGGCACGTACGGACTCTTAAAGAGAGGCAGTTGCCTTTTAGTATCGGATGGCCACCTGGCTAGCCAACTCCGTACTCACATCAGCATGATCAGCAACAACCTTCCTCTTCACTAAATACCTGCAGAATTCATTTAAAAACTCAGCAACCTGTGGTCACGCTCCTGGAGGGTAAAGCTTATCCCCACAGACAGCAGTGCCACTAACTGCATTGCACTGACCCACCACTGTTTCACCTCTTGTAGCTTTTTCAGTGCCAAATCAGCTGATTCGGCACTTTCTCTAATTAAACTTCCAAAATGGAAGCTCAGTTAATGCCAGCTGTGGTTATTTCCTTTCCTAGGAGGAGACATCCATTTCTAAAGTGACTGGGCTGACATCACCAGCTTCATGCTCAGAGCCCACCCACACAGTGCGTCCGTTGCTCAGCCGGCCACTGGAGGGCTGGATCTGCTGGTTGTGACTGCGTGGAGCTGGACTCCAGTAGGCTACTGATGGGTGAAAGCCTCATTAACACATCTCTCAGGCTCCACCCTTCATGCTTTGATGCCATCAAATGTATGAAACGGTGAGGTTTATGGTCGGGTCTTTTGAATTTAGATTGCAGAAAACCATCATTCAAGAAATGTGGATTTCTTTGTCCACACCATATTCTGGATTTCATGGCATCCATGAGCCAGAAAAAGCTGTATCTCATGGTGTATTTCTATGGCCCCCATACTCCCTACCAGCTGAACTCTGAAGAGATAGACCCTACATCAATAAAGCATGTGTGAAGGACTGCAGAGTAGAAATTGGTAATACAACATTGTGTGGAGCGCCATGAGTTTCTGCTCCAGTTTGGAAACATCGGAGAAGGCAAATGTTCCCTGGAGGCATGAGTAGATCACAGGGTGACTATGAGCTACGAATGTAATACAGGCAAATGCATTGTTGTGTGTCAGGCAAGATACTTCCCTAGGAAAGGCAAGCATCGTGCAAAGCCCTGATGAGAACTCACCTGTACCACTATGGACAGTTCTCATTCCTCAGATTCAAGAAAGATAAATTCTGTCTGGGATGATTAGTTGATTAGGGACATGGAGGGCCTACAGAAGAAGAAGATGACTTGAAGGAGCAAGACAAAGACTGAGAGGGCTGCCATCACTTTCAAGAAGGGTATTGAGGGTGAAGGCCAAAGGAGGAAAAGAGCTGTGGAAGTGCAAGGAAAAATATGGTAAAGAACACAAAACAATTCAGGACTTCTTTCTGAGAAGACGACCTCACCATAAACAGCATGCTTTCTACATCTCTGCAAAGTTCATGCAGAGGGAACCAAAGCCCTTTCTTTCACCTCTGGCATCACCACAACCAAATTAATGTATATGATATAAATGCCCTTATTTACATAGTCTGAATGTACATACCAGTTGTGGCACCAAAGTACAAAATGTCAAGAATAGTACCTTCCTTACTCTTTCAGTACTTAAAATACTAAATCCTAAAGGAAAAAGAGATTTGCCAGGGTTTTAGATAAGGTCTGAACATCTTCCTACAATGTGAGGTAGGCAAATGAGATGGAGGGCTGTAGGCTGTTCAGGAGGGATAGGCGGGGCAGGAGAGGTGGAGGAGTTGCACTGTATGTAAGGGAGAGGTTTGACTGTATAGCCCTTATGGTTAGCAATGATGTGGTTGAGAGCTGCTGGGTGAGGATTAGGGGGATGGAAGGCAAAGCAGATGATACCCTGATGGGATCTTAAGGATTAGGGTTTACTGGATCAGTCATGAAATTCATTTGAATCAAGAATGTGCCCGTGTGATCTATTTAATCTCCATTGCATGCACAATGAACAATATGGTGAACTATATCCTTCCTGACTCTATATAGTACAACTCATAAAAGCTCTGGATAAAACTCTACATTACATTATCATCATTAGTCTTTACTGCAGTAGTCTTGAAATCTCCCATATATGTGATATTGTTCCTTCTGTCTAGGCAGGCAATGTGGTGACAGGAGAGATGGTAGAAGAGCTTATTCTTTCCGGAGCAGATATTATTAAAGTGGGTATCGGACCAGGTAAGTAGATCCAGGCAAATAAGGGTGACTTATGGTAACGTTGGTGGGGGAGTTGTCCAGGTGGAACCAGTGTATTGTTTGCTTGCCCACTAGGATGCCTAGACCGACTCAGGTCAATAAAGTAACAGTACCCTTGCACATAGCATATTTAAGAAATACATGGGCAGGGTGCTAGTGTTTCATACTGCAAAGTGTTACATATTCCATCTTCTGGCAATGAAGATTACTATTATTGGAAGCAGTGAGTTGCCTGAGTTGCTGGCATTATCAGTGATAATATGTGTTGTGTTTAGGAACACTTTTTCTAGCCTGTTGAAAAGAGGCTGAGTCGTCCCAGCTCAAAGGATACTGTGTTCAGGTATCCACTTCTATCAAGGAAAGATAGGTTTCTAAATAGCTTTGTGATTTGTGTTCTGAGGTTGCCCATCCTGTCAATGTCTTCAAAGATGAAATGGCATTAATTAAGTGCAAAGTATGGATAACATTGCCTTTACCTGTTACTATTGCCTGGGAGGTGTAATACTTACATTAATGCACTTATATGTTACCTATTACTGTAACATTCCCATGGATAAATGGGAGGACCCTAAACTTCTTACAGTGTTTTTCCTACCCTCCCTTCCCTAATATTGTTGTCTGGCATATACTGCCATATTGTCTTCCCTTTTTTCTTTCCCTCCCTTGTGCATTTGTTCATATGTTCTTTCTTCTTGCTGTCTTCTTCATAGACTGTAGCTGGGGTCACCATGCGTAAACTAGATTTTAAACTGGCTAACGCAAGTGCCACTGACAGTATAGCTGTGATCAGCCAGTGCAGTGCAGGCAGATTGTTTACTCTACAGTGCCAAATAGTTATGGTTCATGGATGGATAATTTGAGCAGAGCAAACAATGTAATAAAGGTTGCAGTTGTGCCCAGGAACACAGCAAACAACAAAAAATACTGCAAAATACATGAAGAATAAACAACAGAGATGTCATGGTGCAATTGTCACAGGCAAGTTCAGATATAAAATAAGAAATATTATAGTTTGTAGCCTCAAAGTGGAAATAGTTAGGAGTAAATGCTGTGTAGCCCTCTCTGGAGATCCTCCTGAGCAGATCTGTACAAGTTGACCACCCAGAACCATAAGTAACAAGTGTTCCTCCCAGAAGATCAGATCTTGAGGCTCTTCTCCAGATAATGGTCCATCCTGTGGAAAATGGCAGCGATTTATTATAAAGCATTACATATATAAGTACATACCCTGTGGAGATTATTTTAAAACTAATCTTCTTCCTACTTTGGAGAAATACTTCTCAGTGTTTTCACTTTGTCAGTTCTTTGAAAGATCTTTGGAAACTTTTACTTTACTGTTAGCTCGAGTATACCTGGATATGAGCGGGGTGAAGGGATCCAGATTTCACTGTGTTTGGTTTAGAATCTGTTTTGAAATTCTTGTTATCATGCAGACCTTTATGGTTTGTATCCTGAATTACAAGACTTGGACTGGCAAAAAGCAGTCCTCATTTTGACTCTTAATTTGAGGAGAAAAATAGAGAAGGTATTCCAGAAGATCTATAGCCATGTTACCATGTTGAACTGTAATTGAAGTGGGTTTTTTATATAAAAGTATATACCTTTATTTTTATATAGACATATATACATGTACCATCTATGTGTATACATAATATAGTTTAATAATCAGATATAATTAATATATTTCCAGTAATATTACACTATACAGCTTTCTGATGATTACTTATCTCACTTTTTAAATGCTGTGTGCTGATTTTCTTATATTCCCAACTATTGCGATCAACCAAATATTTCTGCTTTAAGTGTTAGGCAAAAGATGGGTTTCTCTCCCTTGTGGAAAATCTCCACAAAAAAGAAAATAAAAGCACATATTTTCCCTGAGAATTATTTTTAAAAACATATGTAGAAAAGAGATAGAAATATTTATTGCAAGAAATATTCAGGTATTAAATGCTGCTGCTGAGTCTCACGGGTTGTGACTCTGGTCCTTTTGTCCCCCTTCCCTTCAGGCACCTCAGTCAGATTTGCTTTCTCGTGATGCAGTAGTTCCCTCACCAGGAAGCATTATTGATGAGACCTAAACTGCGGATTGTGGCCCTGGAGAAGAAAGGGGGCGTATTAGTCACCTCAGTTACAGCTCCCACAAAGTGGTGTGATAGCATTTCAAAATTCAAGTTCCAATGTGTTCCTTTTATCTGTGAGAAGCCAACATTGGCAATAGAGACTTCTTGAGGGAAAAAATAATACAGATAGAAACACATTTTTTCCACAAGAAAAAGAAAACAAGCTGTATCTTTTCTGTCAGCCTAATGAGCTATGTATTTTTCCTCTCATTCTCTTGTCTAGGTTCTGTGTGTACCACTCGGATTAAGACGGGGGTGGGCTATCCTCAGCTAAGTGCTGTTATTGAGTGTGCAGACTCAGCACATGGCTTGAAAGGACATATCATCTCTGTAAGTAAATATCATCTACTCTCAGATTTCCACTGTGCAAATCGTTGTGGAATAGAAGAATCAAACAGTCCAGTACCCTGCATGTTAAAGGCTATCTTTGTGTCATCTCCAGTTGACCCCTATACTAGCTCCTAGGGTAGTCAGTGGAGATTTAAATGTAAAGAAACCAACTCCCTCTAATGTTTAAAAAGACTTGGGCACCTTACTCCTGTTTGTGCCTTTGGAAAGCTGCTTCTTGCTCCCTGAATGGAGTAAGCTGTTATGTGAACAGAATAGGAAGCTTGATAGTGTTTTCACATTGAAGCAAACAGTAATTCCTCTGAAAGATTTCTGAAAAATGAGTGAAATGTAAACATGGCTTTCCCCAGAGAGTGGGACTGAGGGACAGGCAGGCAGTAGAGGGGAGTACAAGGTAAAACGATACGAGCCCATCTGTGCCCTAGTAGCTGGGTTGATTCAGATAGCATCCTCACAGAGCTCTCTGCGCAGGGGCAGGAGTGTTTCAGAGGTGGCTCTGTTGAGCAGGCTGGCACGTGAGCCACTTAGGTTCTCACAAAGCTCTGGGGAAATAACGAGCCTGTGGAGAAAAAGGAGCATGTATCTGTATTGCCTACTAATGGCATCTTCCACTCTACCAGCAAGACCAGATTCACCTCCCATAGAAAAAGTAAATCTGTAAACATGGCCTCAGACTGAGCTGGACTGCAGCCTACAGCACCCAAAGGTCCTGGGTGCTTAGGCACGCCCAGCCAGTCAGTGTGCCCCTGACTGTGTCAGGCCTACACAGTCTCTGCAGGCTGTCTGTGAGGCAGCTGGCAATCAGGAAGGCATAGGGGCCAGCCAGCGTGCTGTCCTCGCAGGTACCCTCACAGCCAACAGTCTCCCTCTGCGGCCCTAGAAGAGACCACACACTGAATTTTAGATCTACTGCCAAGTGAAATCACTGGAAGGCCCTGATTTGTTTGACCCAGTTGTGACTAGTATCCATGTGAGGAAGTATCCATGTTGTGTTGTTGAGGAAGGAGGGGAGAGGAGAAGAAACTGACTGTGGATGGGCAAAGGGCTTGACTGTATTTATTGGAGCTGTGGGTATAATGGAGCAGGAAAACAAGTATGAGTTACAGTCAGATCTCTTGCTCTTTATTGTTATTGCATATGCATTCCCTCCTCTCCATGGCTCCCCTATATGAATTTTGCAGAAAAGAAGGAAAGCAGTCTGTGATCTTATGACTTGGGCAGTATTACAAATGTTTATGTCGGTAGCAGACAGCAGAACACGTGTGCAACAGAGCATGAAAGACTGAGCCATTACTATGAAGGCTGGATAACTATAGGTATCCTAGCAGTGGTGCTCAGAGAGCCATCGTAGTTTTGCAATAATAATTTTCTGCTAGGAACCCTCAGAAGAACGTTATCATCCTGATTTTACAAGAAAACAGGGAGTGTGTATTTAGACTGTTGGAAAGTGAGACAGTTCTGTACTATTCCTCCTCTCCTTTCCTGCTTTGGGGGTGGGTCAGTTCCTGACCTGCTTAGGTCATGTTGGCTTCAGTGAGCCCACACAGATCAACCCCTAGCCATTACAGGGGGAGTATAGCAGGGCAATTTAATACCTGTCTGTTACAACATCTGGGCCAAGAGAGTTACCTTCAGCTGTAACTGGGGTTTCTAATACCACTGCAACTCAACTCTGTCACCCAAGCTAAGGAGACTAAACCAAGGATGAGGATAATGTGGCTGAATTCTGCAGCATTTAGATAGGTATTGGTGTGTTTATTGGGGAAAGAAAAGGCTGGACTGCATGGTCATTGCCAGAGCTCTGGCAAGAGTATCACAAAAGAGAGGCATCCTCCTGAGGGAAAAACACCATATGGGAGCAAGCCTAAGTATATAATTGGGTCTAGTGGCAACAAATATACATGGCATCCCTCAAAATGTCTCACTACTGACATTTTGTAGATTCAGGAAGGGGCACACCCTGCCTGAGCCAAAGGAGACCTCTACAGGCAGAGTATTACCACAGCTATCTACGTCAATTTGGCAGGAGAAAATATGTCCAGTAGTTTTTTGTTATATTGATATCGAAGTAGCAGGAAGGATGTGAAAAGATTCAAAGCCTACCAGCTATCTTCATGTAGATTATAGCTGATGGTGTGATATGGGTTAGTCTCTTGGGGCGCTTTCTTGCATACACTTCTGTCTTGTCCAGTACATTCATTGAATTGCTCCTCTTTCTTGTGATGTTGGCTCAGCTTACATATGAAGGGAAAGAAGTCCCACTCACAGAATGAGAAAGTGATGGTGCTGAGCACAGTACAGGCACTGCAAGGAAAACAGCACACTTGAAGCCCGTTCTGCAGTAGCTCTGCTAGGATGGCAGCACAAACTGGGATTTTAAATGTTTGTATTACTGAAGTGATCGTGTGTGATTTTTGGAGCTGATACGTTGACAAAGAAGGTGACAATTTTTAGGCAAACACGATAGTCCAAGCGAATGCCTGGTGTCTCTCTAGAGTCACTTACACAGAGAAGGGGGAGGTGAAATTGCACCAATTACTTTCCTCATGCTAAATTATCTTTGACTCAAAGCTCACCTCAGAAATTAATCTTTCATGACTCACTGAAAGAGAGGAAACCTTGTCTAAGATACAGGCACTGTTTCTGTCCCGTGCTATTTGTCTGGGAGCCAATAGTCTCAATTTTCATTCTTGCTAATCCATTGGCTTTGAGAAAGTGCAGCAGTGAGTTACAGTGGAGGGGCCATTTAGCAGGAGACCTCCTTCAGAAACGCCCTACTTGAGATAAAGTTTCTGTTTCTTGTAGGTCAGAGAACTACTCTGCTGGATAGAGACGCAGTCACGTATTCTAGTAAGCCAGCAATGTGGGGAATGGAAAGCGGCCTTGCATGTGTCCTCTCTCATTTGGCTATCATTTGATAGAGATCCCTACTTCCCCTTCACCCTGCCTGGGTGATGGGCCACCAGCGTTCAGTGAAAAGGATGACTAAGGGGTTCTTCACCCAGTTACTGCCATACCATCTCTTCCTCCACGCAGAACACTTTCCACACAGAAGTATGCCCAGCATATGTAGTTCAGAATAAAGCACCATATGTATTGTTTCTACTGCTGTATATGCCACATACTTTATATATCTTCTGCATAATAAACGGCTGTCTGTTTGCTGATACTGTAGGAAGGGCTGGTTATACAGTTTATTATAAAGGTTGCTTGAAACATAAATCATAGTTATAAACTTATAATAAGTTGCACATAATATTAAATATTCAACCAGTTCATACTGGTTTTCTATGCTATATTTCTTTTCCTCAGGCTAAATTTTGTTCTTGCAAAATGGTTTATCTGTTCGGAGAGCAAAACTGGGGAAAATAACATTATTTTAGCCACGTTAAAATAATTCTGTGGACTGGAAAGCTGTTTTCCCCTCTTCTTCAGGTTAGCACCCAGCTGTCTCAGAATCATGCCCTCTACAGGCCTCATGGCCACCCTTTCCAGTAGGCTTACTTCAGAATAATGCCGGTTCTCCTGAATTCACAGGGGGATTTGCACAGATACATTTCCCCAGGGCTTTGAGGCAGAGGCTGAGCCTGCAACAAGCTCCGTGACTGAAGCCCAGCAGTTCTACAAGTCATTTT
Organism: Fregata magnificens; assembly: GCA_013389945.1. Taxonomy (NCBI): domain Eukaryota; kingdom Metazoa; phylum Chordata; class Aves; order Suliformes; family Fregatidae; genus Fregata; species Fregata magnificens. The sequence continues at coordinate 192,133 of WAAD01012821.1, forward strand.
GAGTCCACAGCCAGGCCCCTGTTGGGACAAGCTGAAGTGCAAGGGACTTCCCAGACAATGCAGCAGAAGCACAGTGTTATTTTATAAACAGAGCACTTGATTTTTCACATGGAATTAAGTGGTTTAATGCATATAGCTTTATTATATAGCATCTTCTGGCATAACTGCTTAGTATGTCCCCTTTTTGTTTCCCTTTCTGTGAATCATTAAATTTACCTGCTTATGTGAAGTAAAAGTGGAGACATCTACAAATAAAGCAGTGCTGTGAATCATCATCGTTGGTTCCTTTTATCTTAAATGGCAACTCATGAGCTCTTGTGAAAGTCTCTTATTCTGCTGGGCATTTTGTAATTTGGTGACATTCAAAGTGATATTTTTTGAAACCGACGATTAATGGTTACACTCTAAGGCCCCCATCCTCACGGTACTTCTGAAAGCATAAAGCCTCCATCACTGCCACTGCTGGGTTAATTACAAAAGTCAGACACTGAGCCACACAACAAGAACAGACTGAAACCCACTACCAGAGAGCATTCATAGCCAGCCTGTCTCAGTCAGACAGTAAGAGTCACGCAAATTCCTGACACTACTCTTTGAAGACTATTAGACCCCCTCTTTCTACCTTGGCTCTTCCTCCCCTGACACAGGCACACACACTCACACCCTCCTCCAGGCTCTGACAGACTTGTCAGAGGGAAAGAATTGCACAAGCAGAGCCCTTAACAGGAAAGAGATTCAGCTGTCAGCCCAGCACTCCTTTCTGGAGCTGACAGCAAGAGTGTCTAGCTCAACAAAAGGCATAATGTGCTAGAGGTTATCAGCAAATGGAATAAAAGCCTTTAAAGTTCTACCAGGTGCTGTTTGCAGTGGGATGCCCTTTGAAAAGCCACTCACTTTCGGATCCACCTGCTCAGTTTGTGTCTGAATGCTTCGCTGCACACAGAGAGGTTCTAATGCTCAGCCCCACTGCCAGCTGCCCATGAAAGCCAGCTGTAAAATGGCTGATGGTGGGGGGTGTCTGGCTGTGCTCAGCCACAGGTCATACACAGGCATGCATTTCTGCCAACAGGGAGGTGAAACAAACCATGCAGTCTGGGGAGTAGCTTCAAAAGCAGGAAAGCTGTCAGCAGTCTGTAACAGACCCTGATCATCAAAGGAATGGGGAGCCCTCTTGGTACAATGACTGTGTAGAGTAGAAGGATCTTTCATCTGATGCTCAGACCTTTACAAAACCTAAAGTACCATAGCATGTGATGAGCTCTGCTATGTGCCATTCCTTTTTTACAGCCCTATCACACATACATAACTTCCCTCCCCTCAACTGAAACCCCCTCATCAGGCCCTTCTTTGCTCTGCACTGAAACTGAAACACATAGGTCTAAAATGCTAAAGATCTCAAAGTGCTGTTGTTTCTTTACCAAACCCACAGCAAACAGTGAGGAGTATGAGGAGAGATTCATTTTCACTTACCAGAGATTAGATTACCCAATTTGCTTAGAGATTATCAGATCAAAATCCAGCATAGCTGATGGTATATTTCCTCACCCCTCCCACTGTGACCTTTTAATGTATTGTAAACTGCTGAGAAAGTTATTTTAAATGTCTTTGGTGGTTTAAGGTAGGGGTTTGTGGTACCTCTGCATCACACAGCCTTTCATTAAAATGGCAGGGAATGATTCAGATCATCAGAGGAGGTTTTGTTTTCCAGTTTCTGCGATTCAGGAAATTGCAGTCAGGAATTTGCATTGCTGCTGTTACCAGTGGTATTATCAGTAGACTATCCGGTAGAGTAAATGAGCCTAAAGAAGGAAAGCAATGATATGGATTTCCTAAAAACTCAGCCAAGATGATGTATACCAATGGTGCACAGTCGGCTCGGACAGGCTGTTCCTGAGCAGGGGCCATTCTGCTGCAGATCGCAGAGCGCCAGTGCTCACTGGGTCACTGGGAGAGCTCACTGCCACTCACTGTCGTCTTTTCTTTATGCAGGATGGAGGATGCAGCTGCCCAGGAGATGTCGCCAAAGCGTTTGGTAAGGACAGTGTGTAGTGCCACCCATTACACCCCGCCTATCTCCAGCACCGTCAGCAGTGATGCAGGAGTCAGTTTGACCCTGAATGTGTAATCAGCAATAGGTTACATTCGTCCCTGTGGGTGATTCCAGTGAAATTAATACACGAGACATGAATTTGCTCTTTGGACCAGACAGTCCAAATTCTGCAGCGCAAAACATACAGTGGTCGAAGTCCTATTTAGAAACTATCTGCCAGGTGTGCATGGGATACAGCCACTGGGACAGTAATACAAAGAAAACTGATAAGGGTTTCTTCTGAGTAGGGTTCAAAGATGCCTGTAACATTGCCAGATCTGGCTGACCTGGGCCTTGAATGGACAAAGAGATGGTGGAATGCGTGTTGGACAGAAGAACAAAACAAAAAGGCAGGCCAGATCCCTGGAGATGTTCTTGGGATCAGCTGTCCACTTGAAGAGATGAGATTTTATTTATACTGTATCCCTAGAGCTGAGCAGATGTCTAAAACATCTAAGTTAATAATTAACAGATTTTACTCTCATGCCAATAGTTCAGTGAATTGCACCAGCTCTTGCTGATAGAATAGAGAATTTAATCTGTGAGTATTTTCTGTTGGGCATGAAAGTTACATTGGGGTGTGGGGGGTGTCAAGGTCAGGACTGTCACTTAGCCATAACCTTGTTGCAGCAGCATATGTGAACCAGGTGCTAAACACATCCTGGGCTGACAGGACATTTAAAGACGCTCCCCCACCGCCCAAAATGCCAGACCCTTTGAAGATGTCACAGTGGGGTAATACACAGAATACTGTGGGACAGCACAGTCTATCATTGGGTTTTCAGGGTGGAGCTAGTACATTATCATACAGCGTATCTGCTTGGCAGGGAGCTTTGCAAGTATGGAAAGCAGGGGCAGACCTAAACTCAGATTACAGGCCTGCCAAGAAAAACTCTGGGCCTCCTGGAAAGGTTGAAACCAAAATCTGTCTTCTAAGTTTACAGACAGCTCCTGTTTTTAGACAGGTCAGATGATGAGGAAGACTTAATCAAAGAATGTTAATAAGCACAGCCATGGAGTAATTGCTACCAGTAAGGAATCTGCTCAGTCACGGGTTTTCACATCATCCTTGTGTTACCCAGTGGGTGATGTGACGTAGGGAATAGATACTTCCAGTTGGGCGATTCTGATATAGCTGAACAGCGGTATCCACCCTCTGACAACAAGATTTTATTAAAAAAACATTCAACCTCTCCTCAGCCCAGCCCACTCTGACATCATGCTGCCTGCAGTGAGGCCTTTGTTCTGCCTGACTTTCTCTGGCTCCGCAGCTCGCCTGGTTCTTGCTGGTGGTGTTGGCGTTGGGAGCTTGTGAACTGAGATTGCGACCTCACTGCATTCCCAGCTGCCTGCAGAGAAACCTGGCCCATGGAAATTCTTCCACAAGAGCATTTCCAGAAGTTAGAACAACAGGAAGCAACTTCAAAGTGTTGAAAATGTTTTCCTTTGTAATGTTTATAGCAAGTCTGAAGGGTCCTTGTAGTCTCTTTGGGCTAACTGAACAGAAACTTGCTTGAAACCTGAGAAGGGGCAGATTCTGGCCTTGCTGATTGTCAGGAGGTGCTGGGATTCACGGTGGTACGTGTTTGAAGGCTACCACAGGTTGTCCCTGGGACAGAGGAGCATCAGAAAGCTGAGATCATATAGGCAGTAGTTCTACTCTGACAGTAGGCCAGACAGTCTGACCCGTGTGTCACAGGTACAGGGCTGGAACTGGTAGAGATTACCCTGAGGCAATAAACTTACCATATCTGGTTATGTATAATTGAGGAAGACACTGTTGACATCTGACTAGCTGGAGCCAGGTGTGCTTTTGTTAAAGGTGGGTGGCAAAATAACTTTTAGATAACGTTATTACTATCAGTGTTTATTGAATGCTGTTGAGGTGATTGGCTGTGAGCCATGTAGAGGATAGCCTCCACGCCCAGCATTTACAACCCAAAGCCTGACACTGATACTGAATTGCCTAGCACAGACCTCTGTGATAGCAGAGACCGGGTGATAAGACACACGTGTACAATTTCATCTGGGGATGGAGGCCTGGACAAAGTATGGACAAGAGACCCAAAGAGGACTTTTGGTTAAAGTGATTATACTATCTCTTTTTGGTGGATCATTGTAAAGTCTTCATGAAAGGGATGTTGAAGTGTTCATTATAAAGCAGTGACAAAGCAGCCATTTGAATCATAAAAAGTGTGGGGGAGTCCCAGATGTGAAGACTAGCATTGACAAATGGCTAAAGATGTGACTGGAGGAGGCAAGTTCATGGGAGCAGGAGGAGTAGAATGGATTAAGTGCAAGTGAAGAATTGTGAAGAACCATGAAGAAGATGCTGAGAAGCTTTACAAGTGGAAGGTGACACCATTGACTGGTGTCAGGAGTCAGAGGCAGATTGGGCATTTGACAGAGGGGAAACAAGGTAGAAGCCTATTTGAAAAGGCAAGGAACAGAAGCACTGAAGGTGGGGGACAAAAATGCCAGGAGTGACAGGTACTTTGGGAGAGACTGTTGGAATTCTGGAACTGCTGGATGGGAACCTGGTATGGATTTGGTAAACTGAAGATGTCGCTGCCATCTGGATATTGGAGATGATAATGGAAAAGATGTAGATTGATCAGGAAGAAAAGAGGTGTTTTGATGCAGGAATGAGAGAAAACATAAAAGAACTTTGTGTTGGGTTCTCAGATAGTTCACATAACTGCACCCTTGGAAAGGCTGATAACATGAACACATTTCTCAGAATGCCCCAGGGAGGCACTACTGTCTCCTTTTTTAAAGATGAGAAGTCAAAGCACAGAAATACTAAGTTCAATTGCCTGAGGTCACATATATTTTTGTGACACAGCCAGGAACAGAATGTGCCTTTTGAATCCTACGCCAGTATCTTTAACACAACACTGCTGTTCCTTGCAGCAGTGGTGAGAACAGATACAGGAGCAGGGAAGGAAAAGGAAGGAAAAATCATGTGGAAAAGTCAACTGGGGACATATACTGGTTCCAAAATATACCTGACAGATCGTACTGGCTTTTTTTTCCTGCTTTCAATAGCTGTGTGTGTATACCTACTGTTGCAAGGGCTCGCTGGCTCAGCTGGAGCACAGGTGAATGTTGACTCCAGGGCCAGCTGTGGTCCACACAAACTTATGCAGCATCTGCCTGGAGGGCTGCCCAGGCTACAAATCCAGGCTGACTCCAGCTGAATTTGTGCAGAGCCAGTCTGGTTATCAGTAACTTGTACTATCAGGCATACAAAAGACATCTGAGGGACCTCCATCCAGATCCAGCAGAACTGTGCGAGTGCGGCAAGATTGGGCTGGTGTCAGCATACATATTCTGTAATGGCTTGAAAGAGAAGGCACTGTGAAATGTGAATGAGCAAAATCAGCCCAGATACAGCGTAGGCCTCAAGGGGGAAGTCCGTGCATTGAAGTGGCATTGTGTAGAAACAGGACGAGTCCAGCAAACTCTGGGCGAGCTACTGGGATGCTTGTATGCAACGTACCGCATCACATCTTGTATTATCTAGGGGGTTGTTACCAGGTGTTCCCAGTCCCCTAAAACTTAAAATAATGGCATGCTGTCTGTCTGTACTTGAAAATGAAAGGCTGCAGCTGGGTGTTGTAAACATCACCAATGCCATACAAATGGTCATACAAAAAAACACGCATAAGTAAAGAAAAAGACCACGCTAAAAACTACAGCCTCCTGGTTGGATGTTAACTGGTAGAAAAGTAGTGGAACAGACTTAAAATTTCAGACATCTTTGCAACACTGAAGCAGAGTGGAAAGTTCTGGAGAGCATTGGAAAAGTATATTTAATATGGACTTGTCATTCCTGGAGCTGCAGGGCAGTAAGCATGTGTCATTCCAGTGTTTAGACATGCTGTGTCTGCTGTAACATACCTCCTCTCTTCTGGAAGAGCTTGATGAATTATGTTGTAGTTTTCAAAAGTTACTCAAGTTGGATGAGTTTCAATCCTGTAATTCAAACATATTTGCTTTCCTTGCAAAATATGCGGTCAAAAGAAAAATAATAAATAGATACTTAAGTGCACAGGAACCAAAATTCTGTGATTCTGAAGTGTAGATTTCGTGTGACGGTTTTGCATTAATAATTTGGAGGCTGCGAGATCCACAACCAGAGACAGGACTAGAATTGGAGATCAGGGGATAGTATTGACAAGGCAAAGAGTCCAGAGTGTCCTTTGGCAGGCCTTTGACTTGTTTAAATGCCTTCTTTGAAACCTTGACCCCAAATTCGTCCCTCCTTCCTCATGTTGTTTTCTTCCACCCATGAAGAAGACATCAACTAGATTCCCAGGGTACTTATTTTTTGCAAAGGTGGAGGAAGATTGTGCCACGTAGCAACAGGAGCTCCTCACCAGTAATTGAGAATGTCTTAAAGGATGAGCGTTCCCTTCGGTTTTGGCAGGTTAATAGTAGTATCAGACGTGAGTCAAACAGGCTTTAAAATTCGGCCATCTGAAATGAGAGAGCTCAGGAAAAATCTGCCAGGTAGCTGGCATGATAGGATACCTGAATGGGTGCCTGGCTATAAATATTGCTTGTGATGTGCTCAGCAGTTTTGCACAAGCCTCATTTTTAATATCCCTTTACCACGGACACACTGTTCCTTTCAAACAACAACCAGGCAAAAAGGGAGATGAGGTCAGCAGAGCAGCTGGGTGCTCTGCTCCCAGGCATTGCTGCTAGGTCTGCTCTTTGGCAAAGGGGTGGAGGGAGGGACCTGGCTTTTATAAATCAGTGCACACTCCACAGTTGTCATGTATTCGAAGATCAAAATATTCCCAAATTCAGGTTTGTCTACAGAGCTTTTAAACAGATGGCAGATGCTGAGCAGATTTGATAATGATTTCACTTACTTTTCAGATTTCAGGGTCCAGTGCTATTGTTTGGATAGTGACAGAGATCAGAGCAAATCCTAATGCCAGACTTACCTAGCCTGGGATCTCCCTGGAGTTCGGACATGTTCATAACAGGGTGGGGTTAGTTCAGGCTCATCTGCTTTCTATGAAGTGAGGTTTATAGCCCTGTTCTTTTGGCAGTTCTGGGAAGAAGCTGGGCAGAGTGGAGGCCTGTTCTGACACATACACATTGAAGAAGCAGAGAGTCTGAACAGGAAAATGCTTTATTTCAGGGATGGGTCACCACAGGCTTATAAAAGAATAAAAGCCAAACTTTTCCAAGCAAGACTAGATATGCCAAAATATCACAGGAGGAGCTGCTGGTGGAATAGTTCCAGCCCAGCTGGAAATATTGGAAATCACAGTAGAAAATCAAGAGTGATTCCAAAAACCTTCTTCCTGATCTTACTCCCAGTGGAATTGATTTCATGATTTGCAAAGCCAGGGGAGAGGGACAGACTGAACAGGCATGATTGAGTATTCAGTGTTATTATTCAGTATCTGGAACATATTCAGGAGTTGTAGCTATGGGTTAGACCTCCTTTGTGGAGCATGCTGAGAACCATAGAACCCGGGGGTTGTGGTCCTTGGCCCAGTCTTTAAACAACAGGAACCAAATGCAGACCCCTCCAGATCTCTTTGACAAGGGATCACCCAGACTTACACTGAACACATATGGCTGATGGACTTGAAAAATCCATAATTTCATTAGAAAATCTGCTTGTTTTATGTCAGTGTTGGGAGGAGTACATAACGTTCATGAGTATGCCTTCCTTCAGGGTACGTTCCCACTCACAGCTTGTAGCCTAGAAAGGTCTTGAAGTAGGAGCTGTCCCCTTCTCTGTACAGCATTGAGCAGTATGTCCCAGCCCTGTGATTAGGGCTTCTGAGTACTGCAGTCACAATAGTAGTTAATAAGGAACTGTGCTCAGATACTATTATGAAGTGAAGGGTTAAAGCTGTATTTGAAAATAAAAGTGTGTGGGGTGGAGTAGAATAATATATATCTTTATCGTCACAACAGAAAATTATTCTTTCCATTTAAAATATCAGAGAAATACAATTCAGCATGTGTCAATTCTTCAGTAAAACATTTCTTCCAAGTTTGCTGCATCTATTACAGGACGGGATTCTCTGTACCAAACTATTAAGGGCTGGCTATTGGTTTTTGGAGGCCACTGTGTTCTTGCTTTGTCTTTCACCCTCTTCTCCCTTCCCTGCTTTCTTATGTGTCACTTTGCTGATCACAGGAGCCGGTGCTGATTTTGTCATGCTTGGAGGAATGTTTGCAGGCCATGACCAGTGTGCTGGAGAGATTATGGAGAAGAATGGCAAGAAGGTGAAACTCTTCTATGGAATGAGCTCTGATACAGCCATGAAGAAGCATGCAGGAGGGGTTGCTGAATACAGGTATGAATTCCACACAGGAGCAATTGCAGTGAGCCAGCCATCCAGTAACTTCCGGAGCAGAATTGTGCAAAAGGCATCTGTTGGAAACAGGCCCATGCCTCTATTCCCTTTTAGGAAGCTGTTACTGACACTTAGGGCAGCAGATCTGAGGGAGGGATGACATCAAGGGGGAGACAGGGAGAAGGAGCAGGGGGTGGCTAGCTGAGAGCAACCGTGTTCACTTGATTGCAGCCAGTGTAGTGTGCTGTCACTGCAGCAGTAGCTGCATGGTCTGGGAAGTCATTAGGCGCTGTTTTGACTTGCGGGTCTCTCGGGATGTATGGATTAAATGCTGGAGCATGGCATACCAGGCTGCAATTTCTGGCCCTCTGCTTGTCCAGGTTGGGTGTCCTGTTGGTGTATGGGTTGCCGGCTGGCCCACATGCTCCCTTCTGTTTGCAAAAAGTGGGTTCCTGGTGAATCAGCGAAGCTCAGCTGGGGTTTCCCCCATATAGAGTTGAGGTACAGCTGTAACACTAATGAGGGCCCAGGACCTGCAAAGCACTCTCAGTCACAGGCAGTAGCCCCAGGACTCCCTCCTGCGTTTGTTGGGCGGTCTTCTTAGGCAGCAGAATCCTGCTGTACAGATTTCCCACCCCTTTTTGGGTAACAGAGCACCAGAGTAGCCCCAAATCATGCAGCATGCGGGAGCTTGGGTTTTGAGCTAAAATCCTCAGGGGAGAAGAAAGGAAGACAGGCTTTGCAAATGAGTCTCTTGTCCATTGCTATTTTACTCCAGAAAGTGCTGAGAATTTTGACTTTTTGAAAAAGCAGGTGACTCCAGAAAACCTCTGTGTCTTTTGTCTTATGAGTGGCAGGTATAACCACTGCCCTTAGACAACATGGTTCTTGCATACTTTGTTAGAGAATGTTTCCTGTCTTATAGTATACACTGGTTTATTGAGGGGTCCCTTTTTATTCTTCTCATCTGCTGGGGTAGATTCAGGCTCTGGTCCCATCTGGTAAACTGCTGTTTGTAAGAGTCTCGGAGCCAGTGACCTTACCTACTGTTCCGGACATTCAAGATTGATGGGTTTTGTTGTCCTTGTCTGCTACAGCTACTCCGGCATGTGGGTTTTTCCCAACATGTCCAGCTGCTACCACAGCTAAGAGCTGCAGCACTGTGAAGGCGACAGTGCAGAATGTAAAGCAGAATGGGATCCACAAAACAAAACGGAATTCACACTTTGACACAAAGACATGCTGATAGGACCATGACAATCCCAGCCATCACACTAGATAGAAAGCGTCTTCAATCTCACCTCCTGTCCTCCACCCCGACATTGGCTCTTGTGGTGGTTTTTGTCTGCCGCTTGTGAAGAATTAAAATGCACCATAAAACTGTGCACTAGTTCACCTAGCGCTTTACAAAATGGTAAGACACAGCCTACTTCAGAGCATTTACACCTGTCTCCTTTGGCCTAAATCATAGAATCATAGAATAGTTTGGGTTGGAAGGGACCTTTAAAGGTCATCTAGTCCAGCCCCCCTGCAATAAGCAGGGACAGCTTCAACTACATCAGGTTGCTCAGAGCCCTGTCCAAGCTGACCTTGAATGTTTCCAGGGCTGGGGCATCTACCACCTCTCTGGGCAACCTGTTCCAGTGTTTCACCACCCTCAGCGTAAAAAATTTCTTCCTTATATCTAGTCTAAATCTACCCTCTTTTTGTTTAAAACCATTACCCCTTGTCCTATCACAGCAGGCCCTGCCAAGAAGTTTGTCCCCATCTTTCTTATAAGCCCCCTTTAAGTATTGAAAGGCTGCAATAAGGTCTCCCCGGAGCCTTCTCTTCTCCAGGCTTAACAACCCCAACTCTCTCAGCCTTTCCTCACAGGAGAGCTGTTCCATCCCTCTGACCATTTTTGTGGCCCTCCTCTGGACCTGCTCCAACAGGTCCATGTCTTTCCCGTGCTGAGGACTCCAGAGCTGGACACAGTACTCCAGGTGGGGTCTCACCAGAGCAGAGTAGAGGTGCAGAATCACCTCCCTCGACCTGCTGGCCATGCTTCTTTTGATGCAGCCCAGGATACAGTTGGCTTTCTGGGCTGCAAGCATACCTTGCTGGCTCATGTCCAGCTTCTCATCCACCAGTACCCCCAAGTCTTCTCTGCAGGGCTGCTTTCAATCCCTTCATCCCCCAGCCTGTATTGATACCGGGGGTTGCCCCGACCCAGGTGCAGGACCTTGCACTTGGCCTTGTTGAACCTCATGAGGTTCACATGGGCCCACTTCTTGAGCTTTTCCAGGTCCCTCTGGATGGCATCCTGTCCCTCAGGCGTGTCAGCTGCACCACGCAGCTTGGTGTTGTCTGCAAACTTGCTGAGGGTGCACTCCATCCCACTGTCTATGTCATCGATGAAGGTACTAAATTATTACGAGCTCCTAGACTGCAATAATAATGGAGACTAAGGAAGGCTAGTGGTAGACGTTGTGCAGGAGAGACCTGGAGACAAATGAAATCATTAGCTTTCCTGGTCTGGCAGAAAACCCAGGCTCATTGAAAGAGAAGCCTATGTGAAAATGGGGAAACAGAGAGCTTGTGGACACTGCACTTAACCTGATAGTTTGTGCTTACTAGACACAGTCTGGTTCAGTACTACTTTCTGAGGAAGACTTCTGAAGAGAAGAAAATCAGTTGGACATAGGGATGAGAGATGATAGTAAAGACCTTTTCAAGGGCAAAAAAGCTTGTGATGAAATTTGGCAAGTTCCAAGGGCATTTGTTTTTGCAGGAAAAAAAGACAGTTTTTAACAAGCAAAAATACTGTAGTTTGAGGAGAACATGTATATCCTGGCAGATTTTTAAAGCCAGGATTTTTCTGCATCTGATAGGATGAGAAGGGGACAGGGATACCTTTACCTTCTGCCTGAGGAGGACATACATGTCTTTCTTGAGTGGATTGTACTCTTTCTACTTTACCTGAGTCCATGTACCTCTTTCTGGGGCTCAGATCAGAAGCTAGTGAGCAATGTGCATGGGATTTTTTTTTTTAAAATCTCATATGGGCTGCATCTGTACCAGTTAAAAGCACCGCTATCTGCAGGATATCTGGCTACACTGAGGACAGCCAGTGGAGTGCTTAGGGGAGCAACTCATGTGACTGGCTTTCCACCTGGTTGACTGCGAGGCTCTTTTGGCACTGCAGGTTCAGTGTGCTTTTGCTTTCAAGCACAACTGTTTATCTGCAGAAGAAAGAGCTGCACAAGAGTCCATCTGCATCTGAGACAAGCTGAAATGATGCACCAGAAAGATGAGCTGCATACCTCTGAGCTTTGATTCACTCTGGGTTCATATGCCAGTTCCCAGAAGCAGTGTACAGTTTGGGGGCTTCTTTTGTCCCCCAGCGAATCTGCTTGTCATCAAAGCCTCTGAACAAATGGTCTGAGTGGACAGCACTAGTAATTATCTATCATCTCATAATTTAAAAGTGGCAGCTGCCAGTTACACAGAGGTGCTGGCAACCTTTTATCTGAACTGTGATAACTTACTGTCCTTTGCTACCCTGTGCTTGTGTCAGCTGCAGTGTGGGAAAAGCCTGATGCTGGTGAGGCACGTAGTTAATGGTAGCTTCCTGAGAGATCACAGAGCAACCCAAGCATGCTGCATGGATCTCAGTGCAGCATAGTCATTTAGGGCCTGGCCACCACAGAGCTGGTGAAAGTTGCAGGAAAGGTTTGAGAAAGCTTGCTGTACCAGTGGGCCAAAGGACTAAGGCAGCTGTTAAATTCTGCTCCACCTAGTTAGGTGTGTGTGTGATCTGGCAACAAAATTTATCACCAGCAGGAGAACTAATTGACACTGATTCCCCTTAAAAATGAGATAAAGTGCAAATATTATGTCTTGTAGGAGTAAAGGATGTACAGAAAGGTGCTGTATTTGGCTCAGTGTAGACAGACCCTTTCAATTCCTTATGGGCAATACTACACAAATTCTGCTTGATCCATAGCTGTTTTTTGATTTGCAACCTGATTTTAGAGTCCCCTGGGGATCAAGTTCTGAAACCTTCTCAGCAACAAGGGAGCAGAATTACAATCTGAAATTTTTAGTCCCTGTTGAGATACTGCCTTTTTGTGCCACTTATAGCTAACATAGAAGGAGTCCCCCAGTCTACTGCTAGCTACAACAGCTCCAAACATCAAATCTGTAAGCCTTGGCTGTTAACTGTGAAGGAGCCGATTCTCATCTTGTTCACATTTCAGCCATGACGCAGAGCTGGCTATCCATACCAACCTTGGTCTTGGTCTTGCTTGGCCTGTCCCAGTGTGAGTGTCACTGTGGTTTAAAAATAGCAACTTTTAGTTATCCAGGACTTTAAATGTGCTGGGCATTGAAGGGATGATTGGAAACAGGGCAAGGCTTTGCCTTGAATTACTCTAATAGGAAAAGTTACAGGAAGTTTAGTCACTTACTAGTTTAGCTTATGGCAAACTTGAACCAAAAGTGTTCCAAGTCAGCATTTTAAATGCTGGATACCCCGAACAGGTCAAGTCAGTGGGGCTTCTTTATACGCATTTAAAAAGCCCAGCTGTAAGTCTGTATCAGTGACCCCAATAAGCTGTTTTGTCTTTAAAAGAGCCTGAGCACTCACAATGTTTTATTCAAGCAGTGGGGAGCTCAGTGTGCTCAGCCCCCTGCAGAATCAGACTACTTGTCATTTAACTTCATCTTCTCAAACTTACACATTTTGGCTGGAGAACCTGAGCCCCTCCAGCAAACAGTTAAATTAAAATTGACAGGTAAGGTGAGATGGCTGTAGCAGGGAATAAGGTCATGAGAGTAATTGTTTTTGTAATGAATATGTCAAGTTGATCCCATTTAATTTTGTATGAAATCTGTGTACCGAGTTTCATTACTTTTATGTCATTTATATATCGGTTTATTTTTACATTTTTACCTCCTTCCACGAGGAATATGGATCAGAGCTGGGAATTTTTGAAAGGCAATTATTAAGTTTCTTTTATGGGAGAAAAGAAATAAGGCAAGCAGGAACAGAAACCGCACACAGTATTGTTCAGTTAGATCCAATTTGCTTTTGTTAACCCTTTTGAGATTTCACAGGTTTTGTGTGAACACTGCGGTTCTGCTGTGGTCACTCAGCAATTCACAGCTGCTACTAAGCTGGGTTTTGGCACTTTATACTAACTGTAGGGTGGAATTGGGGCCACAGAGACAAAATAGCACCAGCAGCTGGCTGCTACTTACTGTCTTTTTCTGTATCCCAAATGATAGCCTGGAAGGCCTGCCCCCAATTCCTGCCATTTCTTAAGTGCTCCACTCATAAGGTTGCCTCATGCCGGGGCAGCCTGACCCCTTTATCCCAACCCATGTTTTGCTGGGCTGACAGAGCACCATCACACGTGCGTCACCCCATTCACCCTGCCAGGATTCCCACCCACCGTGCGCATCCCTCCATGCCAGCAGCAGGCTTGAGCCGGCTGGGAGTTACAGGGCGCACCGCAGATTGGACCCTGTGCAAAAAGTCTAAAGCAAATAGCGAGAGATGTAAAGTCTCTGCTGAGAGCCTGTGAGCACACCTTTCCCAGCTGTTGGAAATCCCAATTGCTCTGTCTTCACCTTTCTTTTCTGAAAAAGGGTTAGTTTCGGGTCATTACTCCTGGAGAGATGTCAAAGCTGCAAATCCCTCAGCAGTTCTTGCTGACTTGCTTGTGCAGCTCTCTGCCAAGTGTGCCAGCTTTTGTGCCACCGCTTGTAATCCATGCATGGCCTGTGCGCAGGCATTTGTTGCTGGCAAAACAGTCTCAACTTGGGGATTTTTTACTTAGTTTCATTTATTGCCAACTAACACAAACTTCTAATCACTGTTGGGTAACTAAACAAACACATAAGTAAACACCTTTCCTCCCCCTTTTCCAGACTCCACTGAAGCCAGACACCTCTCTTCACCCCTCCATGTCTCAGCTCCCCTTACTTTCACGACAGGTCATACTCGGTCTGTCCCAATTCCCTCAAGTGAGGAAAGGGGTGGCACAGGACATTGTGGTCATGTGTGTAATGGATTCTGTCTGCCACTCCTCCTTCTTACTGTGCCTGCTCCATCATGGGTCAGCCACAGGCCACAGTCCCTTTGTGGGTGTCCCTGCTTTGGCATGGGTCACCCAGGGACTACAGTCCCTTTGGGAGTGCACACCTTTAGCATGGAGCACCTCCTTTTGAGAGTGCATCTCTGGCTGCATGTCTCCTCAGGCGTGTCCAGGTGTGTTTCCTCTCCCAGTGGCTGCTCCTGGTTCTTAAATACACTTGTGCAGAGGTGTCATGTGATTCCCTGACTGGCTGAAGTTTTGGTGGCTCACACCATTTTCAGAGCCAGGTGGAACCATCTCTGTGACTGGCATAAAGCAGATCATGGCCTTCTCCCACACAGGTCACGCCAGCAGCCCTTGCTACCCAAACTCTACCATATATGCCCAACACAGCACCCATATGTGTAACAGTTGGGTGCTCATATGTAAATGAACCGGGTGCTCATGCATTAAGAAGTTGGGCACTCATGCATGTACTAACAGGGTGCTTGGGCATATATTATTTGGGCATGCATGCATGAACTAATTGCATGCTTATGCAAAAATTAATTGGGCATTCATGCATACATTAATTGGGCACTCATGCATGAATTTATTCAGTGCTCATGCATGAACTAATTTGGCACTCACACAAGAACGCAGCAAGCCCAGCAATTTACGGCCTGTATGGCACTCCTCACCTCTGCAAAGCACATATCAAAGAAGAACTCTTTGAATGTTAATCCCTTATGAACTCTTTCAACATCATCACAATCTTAATGTACATTAGTTATAGACTCCACTCTTCCTCCCTTTGGACCAGACAGTAGGGATTAATACAGTACACTTACTAAAATGTCACTCCTCCACCCTGGGTACCACGTTACAGGGTTTAACATCCCAGTTTGGTTATATACCCATCACAGGCCCCAGCGCTGGACCAGACTACAGCAGTTAATAGTGCAACAACGTGTGCATACACTTACTAAAATTCCACCCTCTTTCCCCTGGGAACCAGATGACAGGACTTATCAGCACAGTCCAGGCAAGATGTTATCTGTTACAAACTCTACCCCTTTGCCCTGGGGACTAGAGTATTGGGGTTAATGTTACCACAGCCTGAATATATACTCATCACAAACTTCACCCCCTCATCCTTGTGGACAAGGCTATGGAGGTTAATATTACAACAGTCTGAGCACATGCTTATTACAAACTTCATGCTTTGTTTCTGCAAAACACACAACCAAGAAAGTCCCAACAGTTTGAATATATACCCATTACAAACTCCACCCATGGGCCCTATGGACCTCCATCAGGGTTAACATCGTAATAATCTGAATACTTGCTATAAATTTTAGGACTTGTCCATTCAAAACAAGCAACCAAGAATGTAACGGTGGTTCAAGTTATTCACTGTGCTTTAGCATAAAAGCATATGATTAAGATCATCCAAGCAAAAATTAACACCACTGTTGAAGGTACCAATAGGGTCATGAGTTCAGTATCTGTAGGGCTTCATTTACATCCAAANCATTGGCATTTCCCCATTTGGGGAGTAAGATGACACACCAAACAGCTTTGCTCTCTTGGGGCTTGCTCCACAGCCGTGACAACATTAACTGAGCTCCTTTTTGCTGCGCTTGCAGTTGCTTAACTGACAGCTCTAGATTTCTGTCCCACTTCCATCCTATACTCCTCCTTTTCCTTCTGGAACATCCGTTATTCCCAGCCTGTAGGGTGGGAGCATGGAGAATTTTCAGCCCTTTTTGACACTTTTATTCAAGCATGAACATAAAACTGGATTCTCAGCATTTTCTGTGGAGCTAATCTCATACCTCTCTTCCAGCATGCTTCCCTCAGTACAGTATCTATAGGTTACTCCTTGATCAACAGGACATCCCACCAGCTTATCAGCTGATACTAGAGGAGCAGTAGCAACTCTCTAGCTGTCAGAGCTTTGGGGCTGTGACATGAGGTGTTCACACCACTTTTGTAGGTTTTGGTCTCCAAGGCCAAAAGTGGCATCCCACAAGCTCCAGTTTCCTAATACCACCATAGCCACTGCAGGGGCACCTCCCAGGGGCAGTGGCTGTAAGGGTCCCACATTTGTGTGATTTTGCTCTGAAAAAAGGACCGCCAAGTGTTCATGCTCTCGGGAGCAATGTTCCCATCTCTGCAGGTCTGTTGAACTGCTGTAACTGGGGCTGCCTTTATTTGTAGTCAGCTCTCTGCTGTCAAAACCCTGCAACCCCACATGCTCACACATGAATTAACAGGGCACTCATGTTTGAACTGATGGGGCATTCATGCATAAATTAATTGGACTGTCATGCATGAACTGAATGAGCAGTCATGCATGAATGCAGTAAACCCTGCATTTCTTGCCCAATACAGCATGCAGAACTCTTCAGATGGCAGGATCTGGTAGGTAAAATTCGCACTGGTTTCCCCAAATCCCAGGCATGCACTGTCTCTCACAATCTCGCGGGAAGCTCCCCGGAGGCCAAGCTGAACCTCCTGACTTTGACTGGAGGAGATGGGCATGGCTAAAAACCAAGCTGCGGAATGGTAGCATGACTACTTTTGTGTCATTTTGTGGGCCAGGCCTTCTCTTCCTGCTGGCACTGGAGCTGAAAATAAAAGCCTGTGAACTCCCAGCAGCGCAAGCCCTACAACACACCACTGAGCCCCGTGCAGCCTGCTAGATGGCAATGGTACATACATTTTCCATTGGCCGCTTATTACAGTGTTTATTTAAGAGTTTCAAGAAAGAGTCAATTACTCATCAGATGTAGGGAGATTAATCATGGTTCCTGATTCACATGGCATATTAACACTTCTCCTTTATTGTCTTCCTAGGGCTTTGACCTCACATTTAAACTAACGATGAAATACAGCCAGGCTCACACCGAAGTACCTCCACGTAGCCACTGTTGCTAATGATTTGCAAATGGAGCCTCCAAACAGGCATTCCCTTTCTTTCTTGCACTATCCCCTAGACAACTTGTTGAAGGGAGAAGTAAATAAAGCCACATTTACAACAGTGACAGATCCCTGCCGCGATTTCTGCCTCCATTTCGTAGGGGAGAAGGAGAGCAATCCCCTCTCCTCTCCGCACTTCTCTTAGACCCCCCCTTCCCAAGGCCTACCTCTCCAAAGGAGCTAGCATGCGGTGCTGAACAAGCTTGCTCTAAAGCCCAGTGAGATCAGCTGGTGATGGGGGAACTCTGCTGCAGGAGGAATTGCTGAGCATGAGGCTGGAGAAGGCTGAAGGGGAAGGAGTGAAAGTTATTTGCCTGGATTCTTCCATCGTGTAATTCTTCAGATGATGTGCTTTTGGGACCAGCGCAGTCTGTGCTGGCATGCACCTGTACTTGACAGTATTCACAGCACTGCTATTTTTTCTGGCCTTTTTGCCTGGCTCTGAACTGTGCTAACTCACCTTTTAGCTTCAGGTGACAGCTCTGCCGCAGGTTTCTGTAATAGGTTTCCCACTCTGTCTCTATGGGCTCTGGAGAATCAGGCTGGTAGGAGACAGCCGGAGCATTTCCATCTGTGTCTGGTCAGTGACATGGGAGAGAGCCCAGGGGCTGTGAAGCCTCTGTAGAGCTGTGCTGAGTGGTGCCTGCTGAGAACCAGCTCTGACATTTCTGTAAGTTGCTGGAGCCTGGCCATTCCTTACACTTTAAAGCTTGCAACTCTCAAGGTCAAATTTACTTTTCAATAAACCTGGAAGCTTCACTTGCTTGTAGGCAGATGGTGGAGGGGAGGAAGGGGCAGATCTGTAAATACACTCATGGGATAGTGGAGCGTCCACAAGATTTGTCTGCTTCTAGTTTCCACTATTGGTGGTGACTGGAGCTGAGGCGTTTCTGTGCTTGAGAGCACCAAGCAGCAACAGGAAAACAAGCAATAAAGCTGGGGGAAACCTTTGTAAACTGCAGCGTGCAGAGTATTAAGCTCCACGTTGTTCCAGTAAACACACTATTATGTTTTACATCTAGACATAAAGGCAGTAACCCGTCTCTTCCCCAGGGCTTCGGAGGGCAGAACTGTGGAGGTACCATACAGGGGGGACGTGGAACTCACCATCCTGGACATCCTCGGGGGGCTGCGCTCCACCTGCACCTACGTGGGAGCTGCCAAACTCAAGGAACTGAGCAGGAGAACAACATTTATCCGGGTCACACAGCAGCACAGCCAGGTCTTCTCTTAGCCCAGGACTGGGGGATCTGGAGAGAGAGGAGTAGGGGAGAGGAGCGGGAAGGGCTGCTGTTCTGTTTTGCTTTCTCCTCCATGTTCTGTTAGTGGCAAACTCCCCTCTCTCTCACAATGGCAGTGTCATAGCCATTGCAGGGGCTATGGCTGGTATTTGGAAGGGGAAGGTCGTGCTATTAACACAGCACCATTGGTTCAAAATGCAATAGCTTCATCTTCTATTGTTGTGCCTATTTTATTTTTTAATCAATGTTTCTCCACCTGTTTTTTTCCCCCTCTGATAAATAGCTGCTGAAACCTCAATTAACAAGGAATTGGCTTGTACAGACATGGCTGTTAATGCCTGCACACATACACACATTCCCTTTTTTAAGACTGACCTGTCAGCTACCACCTCTTCAGGCAGTGCACCCTCCAGAAATTGCAGGCTGGGAGAGAAAAAGATGCAAGGAATTGTGTGGAGAAATCAAAAATCAAATTCTCTTAATCTTTGTTCTGGCAAAAGAATGGATGTTTGTGGCATGGCTGCCAGCCTGCAGAATGTCAGAGGTGGATGGTGGATGAGGCCTGGCTACTGGTGACTTCTTACTGTGATGATAAAAATGCCAGATCTCTTTCACTCTCAGTTCACAGGGCTGGTACTGCCGTTCTTACTTAAATCTCCCTGTTCAATGGACTTGCCTCTTCAGAGAAGCTGGCATTGAATGTAGCAAACCTGTGCTGTCCCCCCTGCCCCCATCTGTGGAGATAATTCGGGAGAAAATGTCTCAGAGCTTGCCTGCTTTTTCGTGCATGCAGTTATTGAATTACCTGGGTTCCTGCTTTTACCTGCTCTCTGTGAACAGATTTTTAAGACATTGAAACTCAGCAACAGTAACCCCACCAAGGGGAGGTTTCCCTGCAGCCCTCCCTGTTCCTTTGCCTGTTCATATCCATTTAGCAAATACATAAAAATGCTGTGACGTGCATTGTCTGTGGCCAGGTGAATGAGGCCGGAGGGATCAAATTCACTTTTGGTTATTTGGTACCACTCCTCTGCAGTCCTTGACACCATGAAAAGCAAAAGAGAGCTTTTGGCAGAATAGCCTGATTGCAAGACACTGGTAGGCTGAGATGGAGCTAAAGCATTTGCTCTAAAGGCAGTAATGAATGTTTAAGACTCTGGGTAGCACTTTAATAAAGTGTAATGGCCCGCTAATTAATTGATAAATCACAATGAAATTTCTCTGGAAATACACATTGCATCCACATGAATACCACAGTAGCTCATTGTGATAAATGATGTAAAAGTGAGCACCAATGAATTAATAATGCTTGGCTACTTACTTTAAAGTGCTGCTGAGATTGTAGTACAACTGATGTTACTTCAGTGCTTCAGAGTCTTACTTTCCCCTCCTGTAGATATCTGTAGAAAGAGTCAGACTTCCTTTGAAAAGCAAAAAAGCAATCTGTAGGAAGAGGAATAGCAAAGAGAAACTCTAGAATTAAACTCATATGCTGGACTGCTCAAATAGCCATGCGCAAGGATTGGTACAACTGACCATGCTGAGGAGCAAATCTAGGCCACAGGCTGATCCCCGGTGATTTTGAAGTGTGTTGTGCACATCAGAAAAAGCACAGAATATCTTCCAAATAGCCTGGCATTCTAAATGTCTTCCATTTAACATGTAGGACATAATTGTGGTACGACCCCTTCCTCTGCTTTGGAGGTGAATTACGGCTTTCATGTGAGCACAGGTTATGCTTGTGCTGGCTTTATAGGACCATTTGTTTCACCCATGTATAGCAAAGGGACCTGAACGCAGAAGAGAAGCAGGCCCTGTGAATAAAGGATCTGATCTCTATTCCCTCCAGCCTGAAAGCATCACGTTAAGAAGATGCTAGGCTTCTTTATCACAAACCCTACTGCAGGCCAAATACTGCTCTTACCTATGCTAAGCCCAGAGTATCAGTAATACAGGCAGTATTACTACTCGACATCAGTACGGCTGTAGGAGGTCACCATTCTTTTATTTACATGATGTGAATGGTAAGGGTACAAAGGCAAATGAACACCTGTGTGAGGAGTAGGGTTAGACCATCATGTCGCAGGCCTGACCACAGGTGTGTCTCCACACTCGTGCCTTCATACGTGGGAAGTGCAGCAGTCTGCTGGTCTCACGCCTACTCTCGCTAGCGCTTTTCTACTTTTTTTTAGCTACATTTCTAAATGGAATTTAAGAAATACATTTGCATATATTAAAAATATATATTTGTAAACATTTTTTTAAAAAGATCATACGCACACTGAACAGAGCAGCTTCATGACATGTCTTTGGAACTGTCTCTTTTCCAAAGGGCAGGTGCTGGGGACAAGGCGGGGCTGCCTCTCCACAGGTGTGGCAAGCGTGGAGCTTCCTCCCCAGGCAGGCTGCACACTTAGACAGCCAGCCTGGTCTGGGGCCACTCTTACACCCCCTTTCCTTCCCCTTTCACACATACTTCTGACTGACCAGCAACTCATAGGAAAGGAAGGGGATAGGCTGATCTTAAGTTGTCCCCGAATTCTCCAGGCTGTGAATGACATTGACGCTAAGAATAGTTACTGATAAAGCTTTGACTTAGGGTATTTGGTTTTCTCAACAGCAGCTCTTGCCATCATTTTGATAAGCAGCATGTTTTCTCTTTCATTTTCCCTTTCTCTCTCCAAAGTGAGCGGGGGAGAGAAATCGGCTGCAGAAGGGCTGACCTGGTGGCATGTCTGCATCTCACCCAACATTATATGCCGGTTTTGTTCAGGGATAACCCTCAACTATGTCAGCACTCACCATTTACACTGTACATGTCCAGCTCTCAGACAGGCTGGAAAATGGAAAAAGGGTGAGCTCGAGCCCTCCTTTAACACCCCGTCCTGTGCTCTAGTAGTTGCCCTTATCTTTACTTAGCCTTAGGTCCTGTGCCCTGCTCAAGCCCGCTGCCACTCTCACAAGGAACTGGGGGCAGAGAGGGTGCGCTGTGCCTGGCAGGATGGTCCAAGCAGAGACCACAGCTACCGATAAATGCCACGTGCCGTTTGTGGATCTACCTCACCTGCACATTTCACCGGGTTCTCTGTTACTTGGTGTCCTTCTGTGGGAAGTGCCATTCATAAGCGCTTAGTATTGGGTGATTGTGCATGACCTGGTTTTCTTTAACCCTACCACCCCAACCCCATCCTGTAGGCCAAGGTCATGCCTGCTTCCCCCAGCCAGGCAACTGTTAAGTTGAGCACCTAACAGCATTGTTGAGGTTCGGCCCGCTGGCTCTGCAGTGATTTAGTTTAACGTACCAAAGACCTACAAGCAGGGATGCTGAAAAGGGCAACGTTACATCATTAAAGCAATCTCTGCTGAGCGTGTCCATCTCTGGCTTCTTGAAACATAAGGACACGTAAAACACCCCCGCTGCTCCCAATCTCATTCTGGAGCCGCCTTGCTGCAGCATGTTTCGCAGGGTGGGCTGGCTGGCCCTCCTACCCACGCAGCCTGGCTTACTTCACCTCTCCTTGGGGAGGAAGGTCTTGGCACAGCAGCAGCCTTGCTCACGCCTGAGTGACTACGTGGTGGCTGTGGGGAGCGCACGTGTAGACCTCTTCATAGGCGTGAGGCCAGCCTATCAAAGGAGTGGGTCTTGCCAGGTGCAAAACAAGCCACGCAGGTCTCCGTTCTCTGAAAGAAACAAGTGCACACACGCAGCGAGTGTGTGCCTACCCCCCAGCCTGTTGGCACAGCCGGCTTACCCCCATGGGCCATGGGGCAGGGGCTTTGGCTGTGCTCTTCCATGCAGCTTTCTTCTCACCTCAGGGCACAGGGGTGTTGAACGTAGGATGGGGCCACCCTGTAAATACGAAGAGTTATCGGCAGGGGCAGGAGGAGCCTCTGCTTACACTTGGAGGAGCTTTCCCCATACAAACTGTGCCTGTCTCTTCCTTTCAGCTAGTCAATAGCAGGGGGAGAAAGGATGTGGGTGAGCAAGAAACACAGCAGCAATTCGCCGAGCCCCACTGTGTTGGGACAGGGGGCTGGTGTTTTCCAGTCACAGGCACGTTGAGTTTGAAGCCTTTTCTGAACTAAGCACTCCCTAGTTTATAGCTATTGAGCTCCATCGTCTTGAACAGACTTGCTGCTACAGCTTTCTGCTGGCGTACGTACAGTGTCTGTCCCATCACCGCCTCCCACCCCTCCACCCAGGGGATGTTGCTTTTTCGTTGCTAATATCAGTTTTATACCAAAAGTTCTTTGCTGGAGCCAGGAGGGCTTTTGCAACCAGTGCCAGGTTTGGCCTTGCTTGTGTAGAAGAGAGGGGGACAAAAAAAAAAAAGCCAAGGTCCAAGAACAGCAGTTTGCCTTCTGCAGCAGCCAGAGCTGGCAGGCAGGAGAGGGCCGGGCTTTCCCTGCGGGCTGGGAGCTGCCCAGGGGCGGAGGGGCCGAAGCATGTGTCAGTTGAATGCTGGCACACCTCTGCGCCCCTGAACACAGCATGGGCCACCTCCCTTCGCTTGTGGTCATTCAGATGCTTAAGCAAGCCCTCCCCAGCATTTACTTGATACAATGTTTACTGTTTGAAGTTTTCATACATAAATAAATAATTCAGAGTCCAAAACTCCTTGGTGTCGCTTGCAATAACCGTGAAGCGCTTCTGCATAATCGGCCAAAAAGAACTGATGAGTGTTCGATGTTTTCCTGGCCCAGTCGGCCCTGCCGAGATGGCAACGATGAGCACTGCCTCCCCTCATCTGTAGCAACCGCGTGTGCGCAACGCCTCCGGCGCACGTGGCGCAATCACTTAAAAGTGTTCAAAAGTTGTAAATGGAAAGTTTTGTTATGCAATAAAGAGCTTCACTCTGATGGTCTGGAGAGGGTTTTATGGCTGTGGATGGGTACGTGCGCATTTCTGCGTCATGGCGAATAAAAGCAGACGCTCTCAAATGCATTGCCGAGGTGTGGGGGGGTGAAATTGGGTAAATGACTTCCCTAGGAAAGCTCTCTCACATTCAGTCATAACTCATGAAGACAAAACACACATTTGCAATTGGCACTGTTATTTTATTAGTACGAGTATACTGAAACAATAAACTTGTACTGGTATACAGACAATTTCTTTAAAACAATTTTGTTCAAATTTTGAATCAAACATTGTTTTATTATAATAATGAAATAATTTCTACCTAGAAAACCTGCAAGCACCATCAAAGAAAGGGACCATAAAATTCAATAAACAGACGCGAGTGTATCCTACAAATAGACACACCACCATTAGAAAATAGAATATGAATTCTTCCATTTTTTTAATATTTGTTTTAAAAAAGCTAGTGCAAGTACAATATTTTACACTGGAATTACAGAGAGTATGCACGCATATGGAAAAAAGTTCTCCTGTCACAATAAAAGCTCTTAACTATGTCTGTATGCACTTAAAATCTTCTCCTCTTTTCAATAAGGTGCAAAACGTTATTCCCTCCCTATTTCTCCTTTGTACTGGCCATGTCAGCTCAATTTCTCCCCAACACAAAGCTGCAATATCCCTTTTACTGGGCCTACACCAGGAACTACACTGGAAGTGTGATTTGCAACAACCCTCATTACTAATATCAGATGATTAAAAAAAAAAAAAAAAAAAAAAAAAAAAAAAAAAAAGACCTTAAAAACTACCACTGTAGAATGGCTAAACCTTACCCCGGCACGGCCCCGCACCAAGCGCCGCCACCACCGGCAGCTGCCGGGACCGGTGACATAGCTAGTACAAAATGATTTTCAGTAGCTCACCCGAACTGAAAAAGGTTGGGAAATCCCCCCCGCTTTTGTAACACTGCGAAAAGAACAGTGTTCAACAAGTTAATATATTATTCCAACAAAAAAAAAAAAAAGCAAATACATACATTAGTGAGTTTCAACATTAGCTGACTGTCGTGAAGAGTCGTATCTATGCCTTAACAGATCAGTAACTTCGCTAAGAGGCCAGCCCGATGGCCAGGCAGAAGACACAGACTGAGCCACCCGCAGCTGCCCCGGGCCTGTTTTTGCTCTCAGCTACACAGATCCAAACCCGACTGACTTGGACAGGAGTTCTGCAGAGCGTGTTCAAAGGGAGAGAGTGGGTCCTGGATTTTTAAAGGAAACGCCAGGGCGGGATCCCCTCGCCGGCTGGTGTGAAGGGGCAGAGCGGCACTGCCCAGGGAGCCGGCAGTCCCACACCAGCTCCACACCGGCCGAGGATCTGGGCCCTGAAGTTTCTGCTCGTCAGCAATCCCGTAGCACAGCCACGACAGCTTCAACGAGTGACTAACGCTCACTGCAAACAACACTTCCAATGCATACCTACTGTGTGGTCGAGGGAAAGGGCACAGGAGCTTTGACCGCTCAAAATAGAAACGAACAAAAAAGAAACAACCTTGGATGAAGCCTCCATAAAATCCTCAGTGGAAGACTTGAGTCCTTTCAGCTAACGACAAGAAAAAAAACTACAGAAACCTTAGAGACTGTTATTGTATAAATACTACCTGTTGGCTGAATGCACTTCGTTGTAACACAACTGGGGCTGGTTTTCTGAGCGCCCGGGGGGTCACTTGGACAGGGCGAGTATTCCTGCCCCGTGTGCCTGCGGGACCGACGCTTGGGTTACCTCCGGGGAGGGGGACGGGAGCAGCCTGAAACTTCACCCGCTCGGCCCTGCCGCCGGCTCCCAGCTGCCCAGCTCAATCTTTGGACAGGAAAAGGACCCTCTCCTCAGAAACTGCTTCAGGATCCTCTCCTTTTGGCTTCTGAAAAACACCGGTCTCGCCATCGGTCAAGACCATCACTGGAAACGTGCTCTGTGTGACTAACTGCTCCCCGGCGGCTCTGAAAGAAGAGGTGGGGGAGAGGGGGCAGTGACAGGGGCTGGAAGGCCGGGTCGCCTTGGGTATCACTCTGCGGCTAGCGCTGGGCTAGGATCCCTTGTTACAAGCACTTCTTGCTCAGGGTTATACTCTTTGGGTTTCGTCTGGAACAGGAAGTGCTGAAAAAACGTGGAACAGCATCCCAGAGAAAGGAAAAAACGGGACTGAAAGGCTTCCTTCGGGCAGGAACTAAGCAGGTCGCGCTCAGCCGGCAGCGGCTTGCCACCCGAGGGCTGCTGCGGTGCTGCCGGCCCCGGCCCGGCCCTGCCTGTGAAGGGCATGGCCGAGGCCTCCCTCGAAACCGGCCTTGCCCTGTGGGCTGCCAGGCGCTCCCCCGGCGCAGGCAGGAGAGACTTAAAGCCAAAATCCAGCTGGAGAGTGAGACTCTGGTTTTGCACAGTAGCCACCCTTTGAAGTGCCCGGTAGCTGCACTCGAGAATTGCTGCTCCAAGGTATATTTTCAGCACAGGAATGAACAGTGTGAAGCATGACTCCATTCCCCAGAAATGGGACCCATGTAATACGAACAGAAAATTAAGCACAGTTGTTCTTTAAGAGCCTTTTAAGTAATAATTCTTCCTGGCCAAAGCCAATACAAATCAGATCATCTAGACATGACATTTTCTATATACAAAAAACATGTAACTTCCAAACCTTTCTCTGCTTTTGTATTTAAAAACTTTTTTTTTTTTTTTACAAACAAGGTATGAAACTCACTGTTCAAACAGAGCCATCTCTTTTTCAAACACTGAATGAATCATTCCAACATTCATTTTTCTTTTGTGCAATTTTTTAAAACATTACCTGTACTCCTCAATGTGAGTGCTTCAAAAAAAGTTTCTATTTTTAATAAGCTTCTCAAATTAGGTTTACATCAAAAAATATTCCCACAAGGTATAGTGCTACAAGAAAAGATCCTATCAGTAAAGGTAACACATCTGAAGCGAGGTCGTCTATGTAAAAGAAATTGAACTCTGGAGTAGAGGTGTGCAACGCGTTTGGAATTTCCCTATCGACACAAAGCAAGGCTGTCCTCAGGACAGGGAATCAAGTGGACATGTAGGCATATGTGTAAAAAAAAATTCACACATATTTATTCGTGTGCAAACAGACACTTCTGTCTGGGGGTGTGTGTGCACATATGTGTATCTGCATCAACAAATTCTCATTTTGCTATGTATTTCAGGATTTGGAGGGGTGGGAGGGTTGGATAAACCAGAAGAAAGGAAATTACTGCCTGCACTCTGGTGGTGCGTTCATTCCCCTTGCTTTTCACATCAGCACTGGCCAGAGCCCAGAGTGGACTCTGCTGTTACCTGTGATGATGGGGAGGGAAGAAATGGAAATTATTTGTACGAGTGCATGTCCCATTTCGCCATTCGTTGAGTTCCTGGGACAGCAGAAGTGTTTCAACAGGCCAAATCCCCGCTGCCCGCTTGGGGCTTCTGCCCTGGCGAACCCCAAGATTTTTCCAGCTGCCTGATTAAGGTCGGGATCTGGCCCCAACTGAACCACGCTTCAATTTCACAAAGATTTATACATGTGCTTCACAGCAAGCTCCCGAGCAGCCTTCGCTGGCCAGCCCGGACCTCCCATAAGCACGTGTACAAGTGTTTGCAGAACTGGGTCCCAGGACACGCAGAGCACTGTGCCAAGAGCCCCCCTCTTTGAAATAACACTATTAGTGTTTAAAAATACTTGAGGATTCGCTCTCCTTGATACAGGCTTTTTTTTTAGCAGTTGCAAGCATTAACAGAATTTCACCATTTCCTTTTTACTATTGGCAACACACTTTAAAGCAAAATAAATCTCTGCAGAGTGAAATTTTCATGATAACCAACAGCTACAGTTCGCGCTGAGCCTGCTGCTTTTGTATTGCAATCTAAGTGACATCTACAAAGTTTAAACCATGAGATGCAGGAAATCCAAACTTGTCTGTAACATTGTACATCCCTACTCCGGAGCAGTAAAAGTGCTGCTTCTGGTCACATCAGTGTACCACACATATGCCAGCCCCATCCCTGAGTAAAAGGTGTGAAAGGTTTCTAAATGTTCCTTGATTTAAGGGAAACGAGAGTAGTGATGTCACTTCCCCACGCTGAGAAAATGACGGGAACGACAGGTCAAACGAAGCGACAGCGGGACGAAGGAATTAAAGGAATAAAAAAAGGAAAGTGTGTGTCCCCCCCCTGCCCGAGGTCTCCATCTTCGAGGGAAAGCAAGCCCAAGGGCAACATACGAAATGGTAAAATCGGTCAACAGCGACTCCGATTTGGGTCTTGACCAGAGGACTCGAGGTAAAGTGACATCAAACTCAAAATTCCCCATGATGTGGCCCAGACAAACTGAAACAATGCCTAAGTTAAACACTATAAGGAACAGTCATTTTATATATATAGATATATAGATAGATTAGATAGATAGATAGATAGACAGATTTTTTTTTTTTTTTTAGAAATCCCTATAAAGAGGTTCTTGTTTTATTTTTCTTTGCCCTGACTAACTTCTTGGTGATTGTATGCGTTTTGTTGTAAACTAAACAGGCCTGCTACAAAAGAAAGAAAAAAAAAAGACAAAAAGAAAAAGAAAACTACCGTCAGTTACTATTGCAAAGCGGATGCCGCACAGAAGCAGCGGCTAAACCTCCTCCACTGGCTTCACTTCAGCACCTCTATGCCTGCGAGTAGTATTTTTGCATGCGCCCAGGGATCGATGGTGCTTCCCTGGCATGGGGACTCGCTGCAAGGGATGCTCGGCGCCAGGGGGAGAGGCAAAGCCCCCCCCTTGCAAAGGACTTGGTCCCAGGGGGGATTTTTCTCTCCCTGGTGGGAGTCACATCTCATCTGCATGCTGTCCAGGCAGAGGGCGGCACGCAGACATTAATACATCTTTTTTTTTTCTTTTTTTTTCTTCCTGGATCTTTTTTAACATCAAATACAAAAAGGGTTGGTGTTTCCCGGGGCAAGGGATGTTTGACCCTTAGTATGGTTTTTTATTGNCAAAACCAGGGGAAATCAGAAGTGGGTATGAGATCTAGCTAACACCGCATGGGTGAGTCTAAGTTGGCACGTAAAGTATTGCACATCCTACAAAAGCCAAAGCATGGAAAGGGACAATTGTTTGGAAAGAACCAGTTATTTCAGAATTCCTCAGTCTGAAATACAAGCACAGAACTAATACATTCCTATTGCTCCAAACGTATTTTTTTATTATTATTATTTTTTTTTTTTTTAGTGTTAGTTGAATAGATCCAGTCAGTTTAATAGCCCCTGCTTCCTTATTAACCACAAACGTGTATGCGCATGGTTTTACTTGAGATTTTTTTTTTTCCCGAGTAAGCGTGAAGTAACGAAATAGTGGTACGACTGTGAACTAAAATCTGTAATTCTGTCTATTCCTTTGCCATCAAAGCTTAAAAAACAAAACAGGAAACAAAACGAAACAATAAATTGCAAGTGCCCTGAGCAGAGTATATGGAAGATTAAGCAACTTCTCTGAGCAGAAATATTAGCAAATAAGCACTAACTAAGCAGTGTGACTGTGAGAAGAAACCCACTCAGCTATTTGGTAGCCCGCCGAGAGGTTAATAAAATTCAAGGAAATTCAAGCAAAGTTTCAAGCTATTTTAAACGTATTTCAACTTTTTGGTGCACCCCAGAATATGGTATAAAAACAATTAGTTCTGGTGTGAGCTAAATTTCAAGTAACAAATAACAGAGTCAAAGCTGGGGTTTGGGGTTAACATTTCTTCTCTTAAATAAAAGCACTGTATTTTAGGGGAGAGGCAACACAAGATTTTAAATAAATTTGTTTACTTTAGGTTACTGCGTTTCTAATGACGGACTTTCATTTCCTTTTCTCCCTATCAGTACAGCTTCTTCAAAACTACCTGAAGGATGCGAACTCGCCAACCAAAAACGACGACATGAACGCTTGCTCACGTAGGGCCCAAGCACAATCCCACTGAGATCAACGGGATCTTTCTAGTGGCAGCAACAGGCTTAAGCACTCAGCCCCGGAGTACTTCATACTTGCACCTCCCCGAGGCTTGTGCAGGAGGCTGGGTGCACAGCACCTCAAAGGATCCGGCCCTACCTGGGGAAAGAAAAGACTGAACGGCAGGAATCCCCCCCCCCCCACTTGGTTTGTACCAAACTCTTGAAATCTCGCCTTTCCAATGGAAAACAATGCAATTAAAATAACAAATAATAATAATAATAAAATAACAATAGGTTTGTTTTCAAAACAAACAAACACCTTGCTTACGTATAGAAATGTTTCTTGTGGAAAACTCTCTCAGCAAGTCTGAAGAAAAATTCTCAGAGCTGTCCCGGTAGGACCTGGTTCTGTGTGGCAGATATGGTAGAAAGACCAAAAATGAACTTTGAAAGGAACGTAACCCTATGAAATGGCCTAGAGCGTAGGCAGGTTAGTGAGTAATTGCTACATTTGTTTATGCTCTTTCAGACCCCCCCAACCCACAACATTATTAGGTAAAAACTGCAGGAATACCACACAAATGATAAACTCAAGATGTGCAAATTGCAAGATTCTTTAAAGTCCATCTTTTTCAAAAACACTGGACAATGATTTTTTTTTTCTCTTTCCTTTTTCCTTTCTCTTTTTTTTTTTATTAGCTGTCAGCTCACATATGCCTTTAACTCTTTCTCAAGCATTAAAGTTTAAAAAGTGCCTCCTATTAAGTAGTCCTTTGTGGACAATGACTGTCACATACTAGTTCAATAATTCACATTCATCCCTTTGAAACCACATTAAAACTTTCAGCATCTTGCCTGTGAGAAAACTTTACATAGTTGCATGTAGTTACAGTGTTGAAGAGATTTGTTTGTTTGTTTGTTGTTGTTGCTTTCTGAGCAGATTAAAGTGAGATACAGTACGTACTGAGTGTTAGACCAGGATGCTCAGCAACAAAGTGTGAACAGCGTTTTAAGTGCTTAAAGACATTCTAGGTTCATCTTCAACAGCGGATTCCTGTGTCACACTGAAATTTGAAAAAAGTGGCACCAGTTGTCCATAATCATGAACTAAAAACAGTACTAGAGTTAAAGACAAAGATTTGCAACCAAACTGCAAACAATGGATGCCTGTGATCTCAAAGGGGCAGTATGCATCTACCTTGTGGAAGCAAATGTCAATGGCGTAACCCGGTCAATTTGTCTAACACTGCACAGAAACAGGAGTGAGCCTGAGCCAGGCGCATCCACAGAGCCGGAGGCCTCGCGCACACCCACGCACACCCATGACACACGCACGCATGCACGCACCCACCCCCCCCACTCCCCCACCGCCATGAAGGAAAACCTTGCAGGGCGACTGGTGCAAGAGTCCGTACAGCCTCCCCGTCTGCTGACTCCGGGCAATGGAACTGCACTAGCAAGCAGAAAGGAAATGTTGGTGTGGCAGTTGCTTTAGGAATAAAAATCAGTGCAGTCAGACCCCATGGGGGGAAAAAATATATATATACATATACACACACACAAATATATATATATATATATATATAGTAGAGCCTTGAGTAAGTGTTGGCTTGTTGTTGAAAACGTCAGAGACTGTCCGATCCTTTTCAATGACACCCGTGGGTTGCATCCTCAGCATCCACCCGGGGTGAGGAAACCTCTTCACCAACCCGCCACAGAGCTGCAGTCCCTCCTCGGGACTGGCGTGCGCACACACACACAGACGCACGCACACAGGCATGCATGCACGCACCCCACACGTGACATACACCTCTGCTACAGTTCCCTTCTCCTCACCTCCTCCCAAAAATCTAGAACAGGAACCAAAACAAAAAACCAAAACAAAACCAAAAAAACGACGATGAAAAGAAAACAAAATCACAGCTGGACCCTGTCCTACACGAGGTGTTAGAAAACAGGAGCCATGACAACACATTCATTTCCACTAAGGGTGTGTGAAGCAGATACTGCCCCTTCCGTTGCTCTCGATAAACCTAGTCACTGACAAACACTTGTGGAAAAACATATGCACCAGTCTCCTGCATAATACCAGCTGCAACTATAACAACAAGGTTATAACATAAACCTAAAATAAGATGATAACATGTAAATACTGGGTTATTTAGTCTACAGTACAGTAATCTGGATAAAAATGACAAAGGATAGCCTAATTTCCTTTCCCCAAACAACTTTTACTTTCCTACGTTGGATCGACCTTCAATGCAAATCTTAACCTCCTGAGGAATAAAAGAAGGCTTGGGAAGAGTCAAAGGTGGCTCCTCTTCTGATTTCTCTAGTTTTCGTGTTTCAGGGGCTGACCACCTCCTCTTCCTCGTTGCCGGGGGCTTGCTGGGTTCTGTTTTGGTGAGCAAAGGTGCTGCAGGCAATCCTATTTTGTCCGGAAACTTCAGTTCACCATTCTCAGCTAACATCTGTGCGCTTCCCTGATTAATCCCATTTTCCTGCTCCGCATACCTGTGTCTACTTCCAGCTAGACTGTCATTCTTTGAATGCTTCAGCAAGATACTAGCTGAGTCCATGGGCTGGCCCTTTTTAATCGAGCCGTTCTTCAGGTTCTTGAGTGTGAGCGATATGCAGACGTCCCCCACCGAGAGTTTGGAGCATGGCAAATCAAAGAGTTGGCTGGTTCTCTCGGGGCAGCAGGATGACCAGCCTTGTCCAAATACAAAAAAAGGGTATTCTACCAAGACTTCCACGCTGACCTGCAGAAAGACAGGGGACAACAGAGAGAGACAGAGGGAGAGAGGGGGGAGAGCGTGAGATCACCCGTGTGCCCTCGCGCACGTACGCGGCAGGCGGTGCTCACCCCGGGGGAGAGGCATAAAGCTGAAATTGCAAAAGCACTGTTCAGTTTCCGCAAAATCAGTACATTGACCACCAGACTTCGCGCCTGTCCTTGTCACACAGGTGTTAACGGTTTCTCTGAGCTCAGCATTTCTTAGCACAAGACCTCAGCGGGAATCAAGCTTTACCTTTACCCAGCTGCTCAGAGAGGTGTAAGAGGCAAAACAGCTTTGGCATCTGGCAAACTCCGTTCCCCGCCATCCCCTTGTGGCACCTAGAGCCTGTCATCCACATCTAAAGACACTTTCCAACTAGACGGCTCCAGGGAAGCTCTCAGTTCTGACACACGATTTCCTAAATGACCACGGGAACATCATCCTCGCCTCTGCCCAAACAAGTGTATACTTACCAGTGTGAAATGGTTGAAGGCATGCTGATTGCCAGAGGAAGGCCATGCGTACATACAGAGTGGTAGCCGTAAGAGCAGCGAGTGTGAACCTGCCTTCCCCCAGCAGTCCTATTACCAGTCCAGTTTCTTCCCTTCTCACACCTGCTCTCCCACTCTGCAGTTGAGTTCACCTCCTGCACTCCCTCAGGGAGAGGATCATTGCTCCTCCTCCTCCTGCAGCTCCTGCACTGGGTCTCCTTTTCTGCACTGTGTCCCCTTTTCCCCCCTCTTCGCCCCACTTTAAGAACACATCTGCTTATGAATCCTATCTACCCATCTTACAGGGAGCTGCTATAGCCAGGAGAACAGACCAGCAACAGGTGCCCACTGCTCCTTGACCTTGCAAATGCTGGGCCTTGAGGCCCCAACATGATAAAGTGCCTAAATACCCGCTTATCTTTGCACGTGTCAGCAGTCCCGTGCTCACGGCACGGTGCTGCGTCTGCAGGCTCAAACACTTGATGTGGGCTCATGCGATTCACAACCCCACAGGGCTGAGCCCCCCCCAGCACACCACAACGAGGGCAGGAAATTCTGAGTAATGCTTTCTAAAAATTTGGCACGTGTTTTTAACTTGCCGTATGTAACACCAATGAGGTCTGCAACTCTAAGAGGGTGGCTTATGCTGAAGTCAGATATCCACTGCTCTGCTCCCAAGGTCCCTGTGTCCTCTGGAGCTCTTCTCAGGCATGGGGGGCAGGATCCTGCTCTGATGGCGTAGCCCCTATTTGGTAGAGGCTAAAGGGCAGGAGAACACCTGAATCCACATGCTCATCTTATTTCTGAGCCATTCAGCAGGCACGGAGCATACCAGCTGCCTGGAGGGCCTTCCCTCTCCAGGAACACAGACTCACTTGAAAGGAACATCACAGCAGGCTTGCAAAACCACCTCTCACCCTTGGGAGCAAGTAATGTTGTCATACTGAGCGTGCCCTTGTATTGTTAAAAATACACATCAACGTTAAGGAACAGAAGCAGTTCGAGATGCACATTGCACTCCAGTGTTCAAACACCTTTGTTCATAATATTAAGTGTGAACCTTGGGATGAAGGTGCATGGCCTGTCTCACAGAAGAGGTTGGACTCAGTGACAGCACGGCACCCAGCAGCCCTGCTTACCCTCAGAGGTGCCCTCCCTGCAAGCAGGGCCCAAGGTAGCTCCCCTCGCACCCCACCAGCTCCACATCTCTTTTGGGCAGGAAGACTTGATTGGGGATGTCCCAGAGCTCAGAGACAGAGGCTCCAGAACCAGGAAACCAAAGACTCCCATCGGATGTTGACCGTGCCTCCAACTGGTTAAGCCCACGCCATGCACTAGCAGTCAACTGCAGTTTATGAGACAGTTGATTCTGTTGGAAAAAAACTCATAAAGTCTATAAATATATGCTACATACTTCTGCAACTAGGCCAACGAATAACACTGCATGTGTTATCCTGCCACGCCACCTGCCCAACATAGTAAGCTACTGTACGAGGAATTTCAAAAGGAGCAGTTTAGAGGCACAAGATAGGCCCCACTACATCAATTTCTGTCATATTAAACCTTTTCCAACTAGAACTGTCTGCCAACAGTCAACTACACACCTGGCAATAGCGGAAAGGAACCTGACTCTAGGCCTGGTTTATGCTCTGAACTATGGAGAAGTCGGGTGAGGTAGCCATGAAAGTCCCATCCCTCCGTGTTGTTGGATAGAAACACTCCAGCGCCAGGATTTGCAGAAATATTTGCCCAGAGTTTGGGATCCTATTCCATACATATGCATCTCAGAAAGGGCTCTGACTGGGAGAAGTGGTGAATATCCAGTATCTCCCATGGACTTAAATGGAAACTGCTGTCTACACGAAGCTGTAGGCTTCTCTCCAGGCATGGATCATCTGGTGGACACAGCTTTCTCCTTTACATTGCTATGTCTCTCCTCTTTCTTTCTTCCTTCCTGCCTGCTGTATTTTTTTTTTCTTTCTTCTCCTACTTTCCCATCCTCGTCAAAAGCTATTTGTAACTATGGGAATCACACATGCTTGTATGCATCACCCTCACTGACACACAAGTTCCTCTTCATGTGAACATGCTTCCACCGCACGTTATACTTTTTTTTTTTTAACGTGGCACCCAAAACACTTGCCTGAACTGTCAATCACTGAAACAAATCCCAGAATTGGTGGTGGTGATCATGAATAACACCAACTAATAAAGATGGTGAAATGCCGGAATTTCCACAATCCAGTCACAGTGTGCACGTATGACTACCAATTTGAAATGGGTTCCCTCATGGATTCTCAAGCCCTGTTTTAGCTGGCTGCTTCTGGATTCAGCTAACTTGGGATTTAAGGTAACCATTCTCCACAGGCAACAGTAGTCAAAGACTGTTTAAGTGTGAAAGTTCAGCAAAAACACCCCCGCATAATTTTTTTCTGACCACTGCATTAAAACACAAAAAACTAATTTTAAAAGCTCCCTCCCCCAACATCTTACCATGATTACTGTAGGAGAGAAAGAAATTTGGAACTTGTTTCCCAACTACTAAGACAATAAAACAAGAAACCAAAATGTTGGTCCCTCTTCAAGCACACCGAGGCTACATCTATATTTCTATTTTTTAAGACTGACTAGTGAAAACACCCAAAACTCTTCAGTGCAGCCGCTGAATATCTGCAATAACCCTCTGTAGTTTTATTTCTCAGCCAAACTCAGTAGGTAAGGCAGACAATTCAGACTGCTCAGGAAACCCTGGCTGGAGCTGGAACACGGATGATAGGTGCTGGAAGATCTGATGCCCAGAAAATACCCTTCCCATCATTCAGAAACACAGCAACTTCAGTCTTAGGGCTCACTGCTGCAAGCAACGTAACAAGCAGTACAGAAGAAAGTGCTTAATAAAAGTGGTTTGTGTGGACTGTATTTTAATAAATGTAAACATACATTTTCCAATTAAGTGTTTTTCTCTCTGATATTATCAAAATGTGCTGAAACTAGGAGTGGCAGGCTGGAAACAAAGAAAAGGAAGTGGTTCTGGAGACAATGTGCAATTAAGCAGTGGAACTCTCCACTGAAGGCCTTGCTGTGGGTGCTGAGAGACTCCTCAGGTCCAAAAAACAACTGGGTGGATTCATGGAATAGCAGCTCTCCCTCTCACAGAGGGAAGTCTCTGCAATGCCGTGCTCCCACATGACCTCTCCTCCTCAGAGATTTTGGGACTCCTAATCTTCCCACCACCCCGAACAACACCTGCCTTCACAAGAGTGGATTTCCTTTGAGAGATTTATGGGGCTACAGGCAGCACCTCGTGCCATGGGGACTACCTGGCACAACACGTGGTCTGGGTGGGCATCCCCCCAGGGCTGCATCTAGCCCATCTTCGGTACACCGCTATTGTAACAAATGCACCCAGGGCTTGAAGGTTAGGGGCCACTGCTCTCCACGTGATCCCACCATTTCTCAAGAGAAGTCTGTCCACCAGACCACTGGCTGCCAAGTTTATCACATGAGCTCTTATCTGCTGCACTCCCAGAATTCAGTAACACACATCCGAAGACAGATCACAGCCACCCCATCACTCAGAGGAACAAGGACTTACTGCCCTCGTGACCAGGGGACACGAACACGGAGATCACATGAGGGGAAGGCTGGGAGAGATCTCCATCTGCAGCAGCGAACTGAGTCAACATGTCTCTTTGTGTGTCTGTTACGGTGCAAAAGATAATGAAAAGGAGAGTGCGGAGTAAAAGAAAAAGTAACTGGTTTGCGTGAACGCGCAGATATAAGGGGAAAACTAAACTAGATGATGGTCTAAAAAATATGCACTAAAGTAAACTAGTTAGGGTTACTAACTAGATGCTCTAACGGGACTTTTCCATCTCTAGTTTTTTATGATTCTGTTTTTTAAAAAAAGGAAAATTAAGAACTGTATGTTCATCTTTTCTTTTAAAGCTATACTTTAGGAATGATTAGGTACTGAAATGCAGGGATGAAAGCAAGCATTTCAGAGAATTTATTTGGCATCTCCTGTGTGTTTTGACCTTAACATCAGTGGAGGTGAATTACTGGCTTCCGCTTGTTCCTGGCAGCAAAAGAAAGGACAGGTAGTAATGATGAAAGTGTTATTACAAGAATAATATGTGGAATTGCAAAGAGATGCAGATCCATAGGTCTCTTCTTTTAGGCAACTTGAATGCAGAGGAGTAACAGGTGGACTTTGGGTTCTGGTCCAGTTGATACTTACTTGACTTCTTCCTAATCCAGAGCAGTGATGCTGTGAAATGGAAACCTAGCATCCCTCCAGGGCTAAGGCCAGTTATTTCACTGAAAAGGCATGTAGCTTTAGGTGGGTTAATTTTCCTCTAGGTTCCCATACCTGGAAGTGGGTTGGATTTCCCAGGTGACTGGAAGACAGGGAAAGGAGGGAGGACGACCTCTTTCTGCCTAAGTGCTGTGCTGGAGAGGGGCAGCTGTGGGCTTGCAGTGAATATGATACAATAGCAGCTGCATGGTGCCTCCCTATTTACGGTTGTATATGCTCAGCCAAAAATAATCTCCTACCTCTGTCCCTCAATTGGTGAGAAATTAGCTAATGTTTGCACAGAGTCTGAAAATACAAATTCATCAATATTATAATGACTTCCCAGAGATCCCTGGGAGGAGTACGGAAGTGAGCCAAAGCTAATGATAACAATGCTATTTTTGTACGACACTTACTCTTTACAACTTACACTCCCCTGATAATACTACTCAAAAAACTCCCTCCTTCCAGAAGTATGTATGCAACTGAAACTTAATTGTAATAAAATACTTTGCGAAGCTACACTACACACGCAGATATATCCTCACTGTACTCCGGAGTCAAGATCCATTTAAGTGCAGCAGCACCACAGTGCCACTGCTCAAAGCAGCGTGACTAAATACTGTTCTTTCAACGAGAAGACTAAGCCCTCTTCACACAGGCAATTTTCTAACGAGTAATGACTGCCGCATGCCTGCTAATAAGGCTAAATGCTTTCCTATAGCCACGTCGGGCTGCGGGTGAAGTCACCGGAGACTTCAAGCATGTAGAAACGGTCTCTCTCTCTCTCTCTCAACCCAGGCAAAGGAAAACCGGCAGAGCTGTCCCCGCTATGCAGGGACACAGCTGATCTGGGAAGAGACCCAAGTCCTGGAATCTGCAGGAAACCTAAATTAAACCCCTGTTTCTAATCATATCTCTACGTGACTCGCCCTCCATTCTGGAAGCATCCCTGGTGGGAAACACAGCTGGGGAGTATTTCAGCTGCGATGATGTCAGCCCGCTCCTGATAGGCTTCTCCGTAAGGTGACACTTTGCTTGGTGAGACCCGTGTGCCTGGCCCTGGATTTTTACAGCCTCAGACTCGGCTTGCTTTCTGCCAGAGGATGGCACTCCACCCCCTGCAAAGGCATTCTTCCCAGCGCCCAGGACTACAACACATCGCCTGCATTGACAGATCTGTGAATGAGACATGACACAAATG
Source organism: Fregata magnificens (assembly GCA_013389945.1). Classification (NCBI taxonomy): domain Eukaryota; kingdom Metazoa; phylum Chordata; class Aves; order Suliformes; family Fregatidae; genus Fregata; species Fregata magnificens. The sequence goes on from WAAD01012821.1 coordinate 230,445, forward strand.
CTACCTGCTAATTTGTACCTCTTCTGCTGGTACAGAGACCGGTGGCCTGGCTGCAGGGAGAGAAATGAGAGCAAGATGAAAATTGCAGATGGGAGATTGCTACTTTTGAAATCTCATTATTCAAGGCACCAGGGCAAATTATAGTAACTGGTCCTGATCCAAGGACAGTTCCTCTAATCACGAAGCCTGAGATGCACCAAAATGCAGTTGAGTGGTGGGGAAAAAATCACATCTTTATACTGAAAGCACCGGAGGCCCAACTTCTATCAGCTGCGCAGATGCACGCACATACATGAACAAAACCCCACAGGGAATCTGCACGTTTGACATGAGAAAGGGGACGTGTCATATGTAGCGATTTACCATGTATGCGCAATTGGGGAAGGATGGGCCACAGACTGCTGCGACTGTAAGAAATTTTTCATGTAATCTGCTGCTTGGTACCATCACTGTTTGTTTTTCTTCTCCAAACTGTCAGCCTGAGGTGCTTTACTACATGTGTCCACTTCCAGCTCCTCTCCCTCTCTCTCATTCTGGTTCTCCAGTGCTGAGGGTGCAGCATCAGGGTTGCAGATGCTGCAGTTCGCAGCACTCAAACCACACCAAAAAGATTTGCAACAAGATTCTTTAAAATGAGTATCTCTAGGAAGCAAAATGCTATCCAGTATATCTGAACTGCTCCAGCCTCAACGCAGCAGAATCTAAATTGCTCTGAAAATGGACAGCATCAGGATAACGCTTTATGATCAATATGTACTCATTCTCAACCTAAAAATACCTTTGGAAAGTTACAGGGTTTCTTCCTACATTGCGAACCAACAAGAAACAAAGGTCAGAAGCACAGCCTGCCCAGCCACCTAGATGGCTTTTCTTTCCAAATTTCCCTTGAACACAGAGTTTATATGAGCTGTGCAGTGTTTAAACCACCCACAACTGAAGCCTCAGCAAAACTCTGTAGTGCATTTCAGTAACTTACGTGTGTGATGGAGCCATTCCCAGGCAGCTCCAAGTTTTCAAGCCGTGGAAATTCACTGCCTTGTGCCCTACCCATCTCTCAAAGGTAGGATTTGAGCTGAATCTAACCTGAGCTTTCTGGTGTGGAAGGTAAAAATCACCTATCAAAATGCAAAATATATCCTCTTGTACTGCTTACACCAGTTTATGTTTTAATCAAAAACCATGAAGATCATGTAATTCTTCCTGTGGGTTCTCCAACCCTAAGAAAGACCTGTTTTATATCCAAGAGACTACATTTATCATTGGTGTGACCCTGGCACAGTGAGGGGGATGATTTTTTGGACCAGAGTGGGTCTCACGGATGGATGTGAATGATGAAGAACCGACCCCACGTGGACCCAAATTGACTGAGATGTGCTGAGGAAAGCTGCACCCGGGGGGCCACAGCATGTGCCCCAGCCCACCCGCCACCATGCATTGCCATTACCTGTGCTCGATGCTCCCCAACCGCAAACTGTATCACAGCAATGCCTGGGCTATGGCTGTCTTCAATCCTCTCCACAGTGCTGGAGTCTATTTTCAGGTCGTTGCTAATTTCTGCGCTCTGTATGAAGTCTTCTGTTTTCAAGTCCTCTACTTTCTTCAGCTCCCCGTTGGCCAGCTGAATGATCGACCCCTTCATGAAGTAGGGGGGCAGCGTGGGAGGTGCGGCGGCGGGGGAAGCAATGGACTGCACCACAGGCAGGTGGATCTGCGCCTGCACCATGGTGGCCTGGTAGGCGGGCTGGGTGGTGAGGGGCTCCGCGCTGAAGTTCTCGCTTTTGGGGACGGCGGTGGTGACAAACGTGTGAGGCACTGCTGCAAACTGGGGAGACGACGTGACGATCGCAGGCGCGACTCCTGACGGCTCGACATCCGCACCGCCAACCGGTATCAGCAGGGACTGGGTGCCAGGGATCACCAGGTGCTGCGGCAGGCTGCCGGGGTACCCGATGGCTTGCTGCTGACCGCTCAGGTAGCCTATCACGGGCGGCTGGGTCCCGGCGTAGAAGGCTGTCGCTGGCAGCCCGACGGGGAGTTGCTCGGAGGCGCTGTGGGTGGTCTGAATGACGGTGTGAGGGGACAGCGTGGCCACTGCCTTCACCCCCTCGTGGCCCAGAGCCTGCTGTGGAGACAAGGCGTAGGATCGGTGGGCTGGCTTTCCTAAGTGCAAGCTTCCCTTGTCATTGAGGGTTGAGGGAGAGGTCTCGCGGTTGGTGGCCTGCTGCACCTCCATGTCCGCCGTGGGCGTGCTGCTGTTGGGGACCACCATGACGGAGGCTCGGACACCTGAGGAATCCCGCGTGCCGTACTCGGCGGGGCTCGAGTGGACCACCACGTGCCTGGTCTCGTAATGATGGGGAGCTGGTTTATTGCCTGCTTTGACTAGACCCATGTCGGCAGAGGGCGAAATGCCGTACCTCCGGCTCTTCTCTATCTCACCGTTCAGTACCTCCTTGGCCTGCATCGCCTGCAGCCGGCTGCTCTCGGGCTTCTTGGGGGGATCCCTGGCGACAAAGTGGCCCCCCGAGTCGGTGTACTGCACCACCACTTGGGAGGAAGGGCCAAGGGTGAGGGTGTGCGGGATCACTGTCTGATGGGGGTGCAGGGGGACCGGGATGGTTGGAGGAGAGACGTTTCTGACACTGCTCTGCGAAGAGCTGGAAATGTGGACGTACTGGTTCTGCTGGGTGGGTGGAGGAGACCCGGCGGCGATCAGTCCAGGCGTCCTGACCAGGTGCGGCTCAACTTTGTGCCCCTGCTGGCTTAAGCCGCTCATGCTGGCCAGCAAAGTGGAATAAGCCTCCAGCTGGGAGCGCTGGGATGGAGTGGTCGCAACGGCTGTGGCCGCCGCCACAGCGCCGGTCGCAGAATTGGCTGTTGGGGATATCAGCTGTGAGGGGATGAATCCGGTGTACGATCCGCTGTACTGGGGCCCGACGAACTGGAAGGTGTGCTGCAGGTGCGTGTACTGCACAGGGGAAACGGGGGTCCCTGACTGGGAGAGGGCGGGCGAGTACACCGTGGGAAGAGTGGTGGAGGCTGGAACAGACCTGGGCGCGCTTGGTGGGGAATAGTCCAGCCCTGCAGACAGCGACTTGTGCAAACCCTGCTGCAAGCCTGCCTCCACCGATGATGTCCCCCCGGGCCGGTGCCGGCCCCCCAGGCCGCCCTGGCCGCCGGGTGTGTTGGGGAGCCATGCTAGGTTATCCGCACGGTGGTTTTCGTTTGGCAGGACTGGCTTCACCTCCGAAGGCAGGCTGGTGGCAGGGATTTCTCGCTTCTTAGGTGGCAGGCATTCATTGCTCCGCTCTTGGTTGGATTTCATCTTTCGCCGTCCCCCCTCCACTGTGCTTGCTTCACTGTCTGGCTGGCTCTGATTTCAGTCTGATAAACGGAAAGTCACATTTGATTTCTGCAAGGGATCCAGTGACTTCATGAGGAATCATCTCCCCGTGAGCACGATTCTCCGACGGCTCCTCTGGATTCTGCAACGAGAGGGTAGGCAAGGGAGGGAGGAGTCACACCATCAGCGCTGGGAAATGAGAACAAACGAGCAGACACCCCGAAACAGCAAGCAAGTAAAAGAAAAACCTCTGGAAAAAACAAAACCAGTCAGGCATTGCCGCTCTCATGTCAAGGAGCAGTTGACAGCTGCGCTGTAAACATCAGCGAAAATCCTGGGCACGTCTGCTAATGCATGACGAAAACGATTAAAACTTTAGGCAGATTGGAAACTCTCTGGCTGTAACTTGCCACATTTAGCAGTGGTCACTTGTTTCCCAAGGCTCACTTTCTCCTTCCTCTTGGAAAACCCTCCATGTCTCTAAGGCACCCGGTTCACTCTTCCAGCCTCTCTTTCCCCTGCAACAACGACATTGCCTTCACCCTGCCACGTCCTAAAAAGCATGGGAGCATGGCAGGAAGCCCCGAGGAACATGCATGCACAAAATATTTGTGTTAGCAACAAGTAGCTATTAGTGGTGCAGAGGGAAGGTGGCAGGTCACTCCTGAACCCTTGAACCCCACAGTGTGACTTCACACCACACCGGGCAGGGCTGTGGAGGCAACAGCTGCCCCCGTCCCCCCCCAGTGCCAAGGCTCCTTACAGGCACACGTGCCCTTCATCTACCAGTCTGGCAATGAACCTCCGCCACGCGACCTGTTTACAGCAGCAGCACAGAGCCAGAGATGGCTCTGAGCCAGGTTTTTAACGTGTGGGGGTTTTTTTCCCCAGTGCTTTGAACTCCCTCTGCTACTGATACCTCATGCCCAGGTGCCTGGGCAGGGCTCTGCGCTGGGAGATGCCCCCCACCACACGCGGGTCGGCCAGAGCCAGGCGCCGGCACCATCTCCATCTCCATCGGGATCCAATCCCCCTGTTTCTTAGTGACTGCCAGACCAGGGAGGCTGCGGGTACCGCACTCGCAGCCACGGCCACAAGTCCAAACCCTAAGCAAACTCAGCCCTGGGGATGCCTCGCTAGGACCGCTTGGAAAAGCACATTTGGGTTCCCTGATCCAAACCAGGAGCCCCCACCACTGTAAAAGCTCACAATTTTATATTGGGCTAATTTTGCTATTGGAGCAAAACAGTTGCTTTCTCTGCTCTGCATCACTTAATTTGGTGACTTCAGCCACCCAAAGGCAACAAAGTCAACAGTCTTCCTAACTCTTTCATTATCTGCTAAGGAAAATACCATAACTAAATCACATCATGCTTTGAAAAAAAGGAAAAGGAGCTGACAGGCTCCCCCTACCTTCCTGAAACCTGCCTTGCCTTGTCCCATAACAAACTTTATGGGGAGTGAAACTCTTCCTCAGCCCCTGTCCAGCCACCGCTTGTCATCTGCATTTCTGGCTGTTTTGAAAGATACGCAAGAATGGGTGCTGAAAAACCATGGACCTTCCACAACCAGCATCCTAACAAGAAAAGCGTGCATCATATGAAAGAAAAATGGAGAGAGAAAGAATTAAGAGTGGATGTGAAAGAAGACGGAAACAGGATATAGCCCACTTTAAAGTGAATGCTGAGCAGCAGTAATGATACTTATGGCAAGTAATATTCCTTTGGGGGATTTCTTTCCCTGCTGCCTCGCTTCTAATGAACAATAAGCCTGATGTTTATATGCGTATGCAGTACTTTGAAGACATACTAGACTAAGATTAAACCTATCTTTAAGAGCACTCTTTACGTTTATGGTCCTCCAAGCTGCTGTAAGCCTGCAGGAAAAGTCCAAACCTTGTAGATACAATCAGTCTTAAGTTAATTATTCCATTGTTTAAATATTGATAAACAGTAATGAAACACCAATAGCTACAGAGCCGGGGATGGGGAGGGTGGTAAAGCACTGTTGCAGGGTAGCTGGCTTTGAGGCGAAAGGGAGGACAAAAGGACTCAGGGCAGCTTCAAAAGAGCAAGGGCCAGCAACGTCTTGAGCACGGTGGCTCAGGGGCAGCGGCACCCGCCAAGCAGCGGCTCGGCACCGCTACCCCAGCCTGCCCTGACCCGCCGGCACCGCCACCTCGGTGCTGCGACCGCGGCCGGACGAGGGCAGCCAGGAGACAGGGTCCCCGCTATATCAGCACAGGTCTTCCCCCTCCTCCTAACAGTTGCTCAGTGTGTCTTGGCAACAGCTAAAATTATTATATTACACATGACTTACAGATTTTTATTTTTAAGTTGGACTAAAAATAAAATCGCCGAGCTCACATTTGCGCAGTCATCCTTGGTTAACTTTAGCTCACTGTAGCCTTCTGCGCTGGGCAGTTGGCTTTGGCAGGTAAGTCAGCAGCTCTTGGCCGAGATGGCTGCCCGAGGACGCCGTGGGGGGACGCCCTTGACGCGAGGCGCTCGTCCCACTCCCCTTGCCACTGGGAGCTCGTGCTGGGCTGGGACCGTCCCTCAATCTCTCGTGGAGATGGACATGAGCTGCAAACCCAGAATTTAAATACACTCCCACGGGGAAAAGCTGGGAGCAGAGGGCTGGCCCCTCTGCCTGCAACAGAGCAGGGAGCCTGTACATGGGACCAAATAGGGCCAGTCTCTTTTGCTGGGACGGCCAAACCAGGCTCCCCCAAACTAGTTGTTCCAAAAGCCTGAGGCATCTGGGTTCAGCTTCTCTGCATCAAAAGTACTACTATGAAGTAGTACTACTATGAAACCTGGTGAAGTTTCACGCTGCAGGAGCTGAAGCGAAGGTTTGTCCTGCTAAATAGCTTTGAATCACTGAGTTTTGGGTAGCCTCCAAAGTCAAAGCTAACATCCTTCGAAAATACCAAATACTAAATCTTTTGGCATTTTTTTTGTGTGTGTGTAAATCTTTCATATGGCTGACTTCATCATCACCGGTGACAAAAGGGCTGCCCAAAATCTCCTGGAGAGCACAGGAGGAATGAACGGCTTAACAGAGACGAGGGATGAGACAGCCGTAGAGCGGTGAAGACTGCCCCACTTTTCCAAGCCCAAGTACTTCACGGTGAGACTTTGAACTAAGACACACGACTGGATTTGGAGAAATGCAAATGCGCAGCATAAACCAGCCTACTTCTACTTCAAGACTTAAAAGTAAAACGGTAACTTTTCAGCATAATTCAAGTTCCAGCAACAGCAAAGATAAGACAAGACTGATTTTGCTCGGGAAGCAATGAAAGGGAGACAATCCAAACACAGCGTCTCAAAGGCAAGAGGTGCAAGACCTGGTTAAACTGTTCTTTGCTGGCTGTCCTAGAAAGGTGAACGCCTGTCTTCTGACGTGTGGTGCACAGTTTGCTACGTGTACACATTGGTTTTTTTGGATCCAAGTCATTTTTCTGACTCTCGAGATTTCCTTTCTCTTTAACTTCAGAGCGGTCAACCACGATTTGCGAGATATGCAAACGAGCAGCAAACACCAGGTGATTTTTTGCTCGCTTTGTACGTGTGTGTCACACGAGTGCGTGCGTGTGTGCACGCCTGTGTAATTATGGCTGGGAAGGTAAAGGGGACAAAGAGATCAGGGACAGCAGCTGGACTTTGGTATCTCTGGCAGTGAGTACACATGGAACATTGCTAAAATGTCTGGACAGCCAGTGTCCGCTGGCAGCCTGCCCACACTCAAATTCCTGGAAAGGCTTAAGGCAGAAAAATAATCACTTGGAGGAGTCACCATCTGGGCTTGCTCTGGTCCCAGCGGGATTGCTCACTGGAGCTCAGGATGTGCATTTTTCATGCAAAACTCCATCGTCTCTCTGCAAGGCACTTTAAACCTCACTATGTCTCCCAAAACAGTATTTTTCTATTTACTTCATCTAATAAATTTAAAACTCATGAGAGGATACTGGGTTATAGCTTCAGGGGCTGACCTCCTTTATTTATCTGGAGTTCACTGCAGCAAAGGTAAAACCAGCAACACAAGCCTCCATCCGCACCACAATTGTACGCTGTGTCCCACCACCCAGGACTGAGTCTTGGGGTGCAGAGAAGCTGAGGCCAGACTCACAAACCACTGCAGCACCTGGCTATGCAAATGGTGGGACTTTCACTGCTTTCAGAAATCAGGCACTTTTTGCAGTCCCATGATGTAGCTAACGTCATTTTTAGGTCTCTAAAACACCTTCAAAAATCTGGTCCCTCATCCTCCCTGGTCCCTGACCTCTCTGCAGCTGCTAACAAACTCACACCGACATTTGCCACCAGGAGCAAGGGCTGGGACCACCTGCTCGTTTGCCTTTTTGCGTGGAGCAACCACCCTAGGGGGGCATCCATCAGCCTCCAACTTCAGGGATATTCAATTCAAACCGGTTGCTTATTGTCAAAAGGCTCCTTTGATCCCAAACCCTAATAAGACACAGATTATTACGACTTTTTAACTTTCACCTTCCGGCTGCAGGTATGACCAGCAATTTCTCACATTCATCCGTGCAATAAAAAAACTGGGTCTCCCCTCTGTCAGACACTGTTGCCCTGCCTGGCAAGTAGACATCAATGCAATATTCAAAGAGTACACCAAAAAAAAATCCTTTGAATTGAGCCTGACACACGGCTCTTTATGTCTGGGGTGTTACTGGGCAGAAGCAGCAGTGCAGTCTGACGCTCCTGCCTCAAATTGCCCGCCCATCCCATCACGATAGGATGAGCCGGTAATTTCGGCAGCGCTGGAAATCAGTGGGAAGGGAGGGCACTTCATCCCACCTCTCCCCTCCCCTCCAAGGAGGCTGGCATCTTGCAGGATCAGATTCAGAGAGTTTAAAAGACAGACACATTGTAGAGGGCTCTGCAGCTGCATTCTGGCTCTCAGATCTATATGCCAGCTTTCCCCCTGCCGCTCTACACCCTGCCCACTGCCAGCTACATATTCATAGTTGTAACTGCTGCAGATTTCATTAGCCTTGCCATGTGCAGCTCAGCGCACGCCAACAATAGCTATAGCAGTTTATTGTCCAATCCGACCAATTTCACAGCATTCTGGCAGATTTCCCAGGAGAGCCAACTGCAGAGCAGAGATCCATTAATAAGAAACATGAAAACCTCTAATAAAATTTGAGATTCTCCTCCAAAAACTAAAGGATTCCTGATCAACACTGCATCTGCAAGACAGGTTGTCCACTGCAGCGTTAGCTCTTCTTATACTTCTGGGAATTTGCCACAGCAAATTGCTACAAGTTTCTGCAGAGCGAGCAGCTATTCTGCATGTCCCTCCTCTCCCCAGTCAGATCAGACAGCCTCCACGCAACATAAAAAGCAAGCGATACGAGCAAACCTCAGCAAGCACATCGCTGGATGTCAGACGCCCAATGGCTTGACATTCCCATGAAATTGTATGATGCAAGTATGTAGGTACCAGCATTGAGAGAGGAAGATTTAGGAGGAAAAAACAGTGTAAGATACACTCCCAAAAGGACAGACAGATGATGGAGTTCCAGGACAGCCATTCTCTCGATGACATTCATGAGGGCAGGGGATACAAAGAGATTATCAGAAAGCTACTCCGCTGGTTAACTATCCATTTCTGCTACTTAGCTTCTGAATTTTGAGGATAAGGGGAGATCTGCATGTTCTAAGCAGGGCACGTGCCTCCTGTGGTCCTGTTTTACTACAGTTACACTATGGTTAGGTACACATAGTTATTTTGTGTGGTGGGTGCTGGTGAACTCCACAAGAATACTATGCTAGTATTAGCTTAAGTTTCAGTTAGGCTAACTGCTGAATTAATGACATTTGAATTAACTTTCAGAAGTTTGCAGGTTTCTCCTATCATTTCATCTGGGTGCCATCACCTGGTTCTGCAACATGAAAGATGCCCGCATTTTCAGCACCTGTAAAAGTTACGCCATGCTCTGGATGCGCAGCATACCTTTCTGTGCACACGTATAGCGATGCAGCTACACGTAAGCCTTGTAGGACTGTGAGTATCACAGGTGATCTCAGTAGATTCACAGCTGCCTACTAATTTATTCCATGTCTTTTTACAAAAAAAGTTATTAGCAAAGGCGATCCCTCCTCTCCCAACATGCTTTGCAGAGAGGTGGTACCCCAGAGTGCAGCACAAGACGCCAGGCAGGCAGGCAGGCTGGAAGCGTGGAAGCATTCGCTCCGAGAGCCGCAAGCCGATCCTGCAGGAGGGCTGCTGTTGGACGGCTGGGTGCATTGGCTGTCCCGCCGCCCTCCCAGCCCACCCCGCAGGCAGCACCCTCGCTCCCCGGCACAGAAATCCCCTGCCTCGCAGTGCCAAACCTGAGCACTCAAACATCACGAGTCAGGCCCTGCTTCTTGCCCCTGAAACACATGATACTGGTTTACAAATAGAAGATTTCTTAAAATGGTAACGGTGGAGGTTATTTGCTTTTTTATTATTTTTTCTTTTAACTTGCCCTTCTGCTGCGTGAGGCCTTTCAGGCTCGAGGTCTCTAGCTTTTCCCTGCAACCCACAAGACCAGAAACTTACTGTTTTAGCTAAAAGTTGAATTCCCCATCTCATTATTTGACACCAGGAACCAGAGTTTTGTGAAACAGCGTCAGATATCTAGAGACTAGTGATAAAAATGCAAGAGCTGACAACGCTGATTACAGTGAAATTTCTTTGAGGGTGAAGCGCTGGACTGCAGAGCCCTCTGCCTCTACGGAGGAAGGGGGAGAAGGATTTAACTGCTAAGTAAGGGCCTGAGCCCTGGGGCAAAGCCACGTGAGTGTGCACAACTTGATGCACCACTTTTTCTCTCAGCTGCACAGCAGAAAGTGCACCTCAGCTGACCCTACAAGAAGCACCTCTATCTGCAGCCACGAAGGAAAGACCTGGGGCTGCTTGGGCCTGGGGTTTCAGCTCAGGCCAACTAGGAGGTGCATGGTCCTGCAGGCAGAGCTGAGCCAGGCGTGACGCTGGAGCACGTTCCAGCAGCACGATGTTTTACCACCATGCCGCGCTGAAGCCTTTACAACCTGACAGCGGTTTGCGAAACCCCTCTGAAGCCCTGCTGCCGAAGCCTCGGAGGCGCGGCTGTACCAGGAGCATCAGGACCACCAACTCAAGATGCTCGGGAAGGCAGCGTCCCCCTTCACACACCCAGCGCCTTCAGAAGCTGTGGAGCACACACACACATTTTAGTGTTCCTTCAACCTCACTGACAGCAGGACAGAAAGGTGGATCCCACCTATGCTGCTCCGCAAGGGGCCAGATGCAGCATCTAACCTTTTATCTCCTGCACCGCACCGACTGCTGCCAGTGCAGGATGGCAGGTTTACAGGACCAGCTTGTCTGATATTGCACAGCGACATCCTTTACTCTTGCACGCATCCCCTAGAGGCATTTCTGCAGCTTAACTGAGTGAATAGAGTTCATTTATAAACAAGTATAATACCAAAATTACTTTGTTGATGTTTTTCATTTATCGAGAATGTGCCCAGCTACAATGGGAGCTGCCTACACAATTTTCCATTGAAAATTTCATGAGTGACTATAAACGTAGCTACACCCACTCGCCGCTCATTTTAACTTGTGACAGAAACTGTCATGCCTGTATGAACACATTTGCACCGCAGATATGTCACACAGGTCTCCTTCCATGTGTCTGAAAATGCTCGCTAACGTTCTCTCCTTCTTTGGCAAAACAAATTAGAGAGACACCTGGCTTCGCTGCCAGGAGAGATGAATAAGACCCCCACGAAAAATTACAGAAATCAGGGGCGTTTCACCCCTTTGAAGATCCAGCCAGTAACACCAGCAAGCAGCAGCCAACTCAGAGCAGCCATTTTACAGATAAGCACAGGCGCTCATGGGGAGGAATGTACCTTTAAGCCTGGCTGATAAGGGGACAGTGTGAGAGCACGGCTTTAGGGGGAGATTTGGAAAGGTCAGCTGCACACTGGATGCCTTTCCTTGGAAGTCCTCCCTGCAGACTGCTTCTCTGGTAGGTTCCATGTGCTAGCAAATTAGACTATAATTAGTCCATCTGTAAAGCGTGAAACGTGAATTGACGTTAAATTCCCCTTGAAATGGATTCTAACACCTCGCCTTCTCTCAGGCTTCATTCAGCAAAGCTTTAACCTGAAGCAATTTTGCATGAGCCCTTGCTCATAGCCCCAGCACACACTCGGTGCCTCGCCGAATCACGATCACTGACAAAACCAAAGTGCCAGCAGCTCACCCCAGCCTTGAGGCATGCAGCATGCTCCCCCAGTGCTGCAGAAGGCTGAGAGCGAGTTCAACATCGCCCCCCCCGCCACCATTCTGGTCCTTCTCTAATTCATTCATATTTTTTCTTCTTCATTCAGGGTCAGCTACATTTGGGTGTGCCCTGCAGCACTGCCCACTCGTCCTGCACAGATCCTCAAACTGGCAATCTCAACACAGGCAACGTCGTAGGGGTCAGTGCATGTATGAATGCACGTGGGCAAAAAAAAAGACCAACTCTTCTGCACCTCTTCGCCCCGTTAAATGCCTGTCCTGGCCCTGCAGCCCACAAAACCAAGTGACTAGTTACTCTTCCTGACTGAGCTTTTTAGGGAGCCTCTCTCCGGCTTCATGGGGAGTGCAGCAGGCAGATAAAATGGGCACGGAGAGCCAAATCCATCATCAGCGTCACTTGACTGAGGCCAGCGCAGCAAGGGTGAGATTGCCCCGACTGTTCTATCTGACAAGGCAACACAGAAAACAATTAAAAGAAAATGAAATAATGCTGGTTTACAACAACATAGCAGGCTTCACAGTCACAGGCTCCAGCTGCAATTAAAAAACCCACCCGTTCCAACTAAGAATGCAAATCATCAGAGTTGCTCTCAAGCAGGGAACGTTGACAAATGAAGGCGGTGTGCTAACAGGCAGTGCCAGTACTCTTAATTTAAGTATGTGAGAAACAAAGGTATGTACCATCCAGGACTGCCAGAAAGAACTCGCTTTAAACAGCAATCAGAAAGAACTGGAAGGGTTTAGAAATGACTTTTCTTACAGAAAACAGATACAAGAAAACCTTTTGCTCCCCTTCTCCCAGCCAACTGAAGAAGGAATGAGAAAATAAAAATCACACAGCTCCCATAAAGGTTATTTATACAGGAGTTTTGAACTCAGGAACTAAAAGAATTCATCCATTGGACATGTGGGTCCAATGAATCACAGCTTGGAAATCCGAATGGATCTTTCGTAAAAGCCACTGAGCCACGAACATGCTTTCTCACCGCTGCAATCACTTTTGTGAAAGCATCTTACCCATCTGCCACTGGAAATCCGCGGCGCAGAGACAAGTGACTCCCCGACACCAGTGAAATGGACAAAAGGATGACTAGCTACCTGCAGCTGGTTTCAATCGAAAAGCCGAGTAATTATTGCAGCCCTCTCCTGTGGCTCATATGGAGCGCAGCATGGAGCTGTAAAGCGTTATGCAAGTCTAACGTGCTGCCAGATCTCTTAGAGCAGGCAGCAGCCAAGTCGCTCCCTCCCACCATTGGCTCAGCTTCATTAACTTAATCAGGTATTCATTCATTCATTCACTCACTCATTCAAAAAAAAAAAAAAAAAAAAAAAAATAACCAAAAACCGGGCAAAAACCA
>WAAD01012821.1:248328-350870 GCA_013389945.1 Fregata magnificens
CACTCTCTGGGCCCGGCCATTCAGCCAGTTTTTTACCCAGCAAAGTGTATGCCTGTCCAAGCCATGAGCAGCCAGTTTCTCCAGGAGAATGCTGTGGGAAACAGTGTCAAAGGCTTTATTAAAGTCCAGGTAAACAACATCCACAGCCTTTCCCTCATCTACTAAGTGGGTCACCTGGGCATAGAAGGAGATCAGGTTGGTCAAGCAGGACCTGCCTTTCATAAACCCGTGCTGACTGGGCCTGATCACCTGGTTGTCCTGTACGTGCAATGTGATGGCACTCAAGATGATCTGCTCCACGACCTTCCCCATCACCGAGATCAGACTGACAGGCCTGTAGCTCCCCGGATCCTCCTTCCGGCCCTCCTTGTAGTTGGGCATCACATTTGCTAACCTTCAGTCAACTGGGACCTCCCGGTTAGCCAGGACTGCTGATAAATGATGGAAAGTGGCTTGGTGAGCACTTTTGCCAGCTCCCTCAGTACCCTCGGGTGGATCCCATCCGGCCCCATAGACTTGTGTGTGTCTAAGTGGTGTAGCAGGTCACTAACCATTTCCCTTTGGATTATGGGGGCTTCATTCTGCTCCCCGTCCCTGTCTTCCAGCTCAGGGGGCTGGGTACCCCAAGAACAACTGGTCTTACTATTGAAGACTGAGGCAAAGAAGGCATTAAGTGCCTCAGCCTTTTCCCCATCCTTTGTCACTATTTCCCCCCGCGTCCAATAAAGGATGGAGATTCGGCTTAGCCCTCCTTTTGTTGCTAGTTGCCCGCCATTGCCATTCCTATGGGGAAAAGGGATTCCTCCCCGCCACCCCCATTTTATTTACACTCATTTAGTCCTGGACTGAGTGGTTCTCCAGCACCTGAGCTGTTTACCACTCTCTCCCTCTGCTTACTCTGATTTTTTCTTCTGAATGCATAAGGATTTTACATGTGTTAATCTGGTTTGGTTTCTTTTTCATATGTGGTTTTTGACTTGTAGACTCCTTATGGTAGATATGGAATATAATGCTGTTCCTTCTGCCTTTTGTTCTCCTTGTGTTTACAAATCAATGTTACGTTTTCTTAGAAATGTGAAATAACTACTGAAATGTACATAAGCTCTTTGGTACAACAGACATGCTAGAAAAATACGGAATAACCATGAGCTCATACAACCAGGGTGGCTAAAACAACATCATCATTGGTCACAATTTATTCAACTCCTGAGGAGGAAAAACCTTGATAATACTCTGCTATGAGGCTAGTGAAACTAAAACTGAAATAAGCTACGCAGTCACTGTTGCCCTTGGGTCAAAACTAAGTAAGAACTAATGGTTTCTAATAGAAGCGGCAGGAATTTTTCAAGGAAAATTTACATTAGGAAATGCTTGTTTTCAAACCTGAGTCTGTTGGAGGGGAAAATGTTTGAAAATGTTCACAGCTGTGGAAAACTGCTGGAATTTCTTTGCAAATATTTTCCCAGTAATACTAAAAGAAAAAAAATCATTTGCTGGGTCCAAAACAAAGGTTTGTTTTAAACATTTAATGAAGGTGTAATTAAAAAATGCTGTAACTGCAAGAGAAATTTGGTTTAAAATGAAACTATCGTCTAGCTAGAATATAGAGCTATAGGCTTTGTTGTACAGTTTTAGAAAACATTTTTACCTATTATCAGATTTTCACTGTATCTCAGTTTTTCAAGTTTTCTTCCCATTACAGCATGAGACATTTTTTTGAGATCTTGGAAATTCTCATGGGCAGAAATATCATCTCCTCCCAGCTCTGATTTCTAATTAGATTTAAATCTTTTCTAGCTGGGGCAAGACCTACCCAAGCATTTTGAAACATTGCCAGACCGATTACCCATGTATATGAAAATTCACATCCTTGCTCTTGGCTGGCAAAAACCATGAGCTGCACTGGAAAAAGAGTCTTTCTTCTTCTGTGACGGCATCATTCAGCTCACCCCCTCCAGGGTCCAATTCTGCCTGCAAAATCTTTCCTTTCGGCTCAGATTGCTGCCGAAACAGCATAGCATCTTCTCTGATGTACAGCTGTGCTGAGATGACAGTTACCGCACTGGTTTAATGAGAGGCAAAAGGAGAAAGAGAGGGAAGGGAGCTGCGGGGTCTGTCTGGTGAACTGGGGTTGAAGGAGCTGCAGCATCTCAGCAGAAGCCATAGTGCTGGTCCATCCTATTCAGTGGGGAAGGAAGGAGAGAAAACACATCTCCTATATATATATGTTGCCTGAGCTGGTGCTGAAAGTTGCTGCCACGGCTAACAGAAGTGAACCCGCAAAATTTCTTGGCTGTCAGGGTGAGGCTACCTTGGCTTTTTGGCGTTTAGAGAAGTGGGTTAATGAGGAGATCTTCCGGTGGTCCAAACTGCATTTCTCATATGGACTGCATTGCTACCGCTTTATCAGCAAAACCTTGTACAATTTCCGTTCACTAGTGGGCTGCTGGCAAGGATGGGAATATGCTCGTTACACCTATCCACTGAAAATGTTGGAAGACTCTCAAAAATGATAATATTTTAGCAGGTGATTTTGACAGCTATGCCCTGTGACACCACTCAGCACTATTGTGCTGAAACCACTCTAGTGAGGAGCTACGACGGTGAGGGTAATATAACTAGTGACTCATCTGTATCACTTAGGTCACAATCTTGCCCAGGACCCCTGCTGAGGTCCACGGTAGCTGCTACTCAAAGTGTATGATGTGTGAGATTCCAAGGGGAGCAGAGCACCCTGAAAACACTGTAAGCTGCAGCACGGCCACACTACGCACCAGCACGCAATGGTTCTTCCATGCAGCTGCGCTACCTACATCCATCAAAACCCCATATATGTCACAGATAAACTACAAGCTGACAGAAAACCAACAAAAACCCACCTGCATACCACCTACTGCACAGACCTAATGCTCCAATTAGACTAGGTGTCTCCTTGCACAGCTTACTTCGTTTACGGAAACATTTCCAGCGGAAGATTGCAGAAAATCAGCCCTGGGATCACCAGCAGCAGCTGCTGCTTTCTGCACGCAGAGTGTTGAGCAAATCAACAGAGACGAGCTCCCGCTCACATCAAAATCTCAAAGATGTGGATGACAACTCCGGTTAATTAAAAGACACAGGATCAGACTAGAGGAAAATTGTCACTCAGCAGCTTAGACTCAAAATCAAGCTGGTCTGACAAGAAATAGCAGCTTTCCCAATTTTCAGTCTGTGGTCAAGTACTGTTTCTACAGTTCTGGTCTAAAATTATTTCCCCCCACACTCTGTTCTTTTCTGAACTACTGTTTTAGCATTTTTCTTCTTTATTCTCCTCATCTTAGCAGTGCTGTCATTCTTGCTTGCTCTTAAATGTTAGTTCCTGTCCTTGCTTCAGTATCAGTTAAAATGCCACTATCACTAACAGCATGAGATTGAGTCAGAATTGAGACTGCGCACTCACTCATTTCTGACTACAGGAATAAAATACTAAAAGCCATAAAAAGTACTGTGGACTACATCCCCTCTCACTGATGCCCAGAACAGCAGAATTGCACTGGTACAGTCTTTCATTAAAATGTATACAATTGCTATGAAGTGTTTATTGTGTCACTCCCTATAAAAAAGTTTTGCTCTGCCCTGTCTGTTCCCACCCCCCAACTTCAAGCCTATGGAAAACACCCTGAGAAGGCTGGCAGGCTCATATGGGCATTAATTCATATCTTCAACATGTTCTTAAGGTTGATTGTTTTTGCATTACTCCCATTTTAACCACATAAACCAGTGGTGAAAGAGCCCTCCTGAGAGGGCGTTCCTGTACCCTTGCAAGGGGGCGTTATTCTGTTCACATTCATTGCAGAGAATCCACACTTGACAGGCAGATGAGTACAAAATTTCTGAAAAAACTCAAACTGCTGATCTCAAACAGGGGTTAAATAACGTTAAATACGCATGTGAATTGCCATTTGTTTTGGATTTAATGGTAGTTAGGTATAATCTTTAAAGAGAGGAGCTGATGCAAGACAACCTCTCCTTTTTCTTCAGTTCTGACCTGCAGAAAGTGGCCTGAAGACATTGGATGCAGAGGAGCTAACACAACCAGGATGATTCTGGTCAAATAATAAAACTAACAAAACACTTGTTAAGAGTTAGTACCTAAACTCTTGCTCCTTTACCACTAGAAGTTGTTTATTGCAATGGGAACAAGACCAGGCCTTCCTTATACCAGAAATTTATTAGTAAGCCAAATCGCAGTGGTAGCACACAAGCAATGTGCCTATGAAAACAGTTCTAACAGCAAACCAGACTTTTAGAGATTTCCCTTGTAAAACAATACGTCAAAGATTTCACTAAGCGCAGGCCTAATTTTGCCTCCATAACGCCTCTGAAACATCCAAGAACCTCAAGTCCAAAATTATTTGGGTATGTTATTGTATCAGTTGTTTCCATGCTTACTCCAAAGGACGACCTGAGCCAGTCTCCAAACCAAACCTGTGCCCTCCCTGTGGAGCGGTCTCTCTCTTCCTAGACACTCCACCACCCCAAGCAATGCTGTGTGACACCAAGCTTCTACGGGCCATATATACTCTTCCAAATACCCTTCACATGAGGATAACTGAGAGCCTTGCAGTAAGATCAGAACTGGCATGGGCTGAAAGCAATTAAATGAGCAGAAACAAATTCCCTCCGTGAGCATAGGCTATATTCATGCAGTGGCAGCACTTGCAAAACAGAGAAGACAAAGTCTGTCCTTCATCATTAGAAACGAAAAAGCCAGTGATGAACAACAGTCTTTAAAAATCACATTTTGGCAGTTACAGGAGATTATCTAATTACCATCATATTTAATATTATATGGCTTTAATAATTCTCTGTTATCATCAAGCTGCTAGCACTAAAAGAAAATGGGAAATTGGCTCTGACGCCTAATGGGAAGGAGAGGCTCTGCCCTCTGGGTCCTTGGTTTGGAGCCAGCTCAGGTTGGAAGTGAAAGTCATTCCTGCTGGGCAGCCTCTCTGAAGTGAGCTGATGCTGTCAGGCTCGGTCCGGTTCCCCATCCAGAGGATAAAAACCATCACCACAGCAATGGGGTGTGCTGGAGGAGGGAATTGTTGAAAACACTTTGTCTCTAGCTTTTTGTTAGCATACAAATAGATCTTAGCCTGGAACGAGGATATTTATACAGGGATATTTACTCCAAAGCAAATCTCACCAATGGTGACTGTATGAAACTTGCATGTACCTCATACTGGTTTAAAACTAGAATGACTTGCCTTGGACTAACAGGGGTGGTTTTACCACTGTGCAACCCCGCTACTTTGGCATGGAGCAGCAAACCTAGAGACCACCAGGACTGCCAAGCCTTTAACACTGACTGCTGAATGTGCATCTCAGCATTATTATTGCTTTCATTCTTAAAACATCTGAGCAACGCTCAGCTTCAAGGTGCATCCTGGGTCAGGCTGAATCTGGAAGACTTGTACTGGCAGAAAAGTTTATAGTGGATCCGTGTTGTGCAGTAGGTCACCTTAAATCCAGCTAAATGAACAGTTAAACCCAGTTGAGTTAATGCAGGTGCAGGCTGATGAAGAGCTGAACAACTCTTTTTTTTGAGGTTGGACGCTGCAAAGTCTAAGCTAACACCACATCCCTCAGGACTGCCCCTTTCTCAGCAAAGGCTGCAGCACATTAACAGGGCAGAGCAGCTTGCATTGTAGCTGCTGTGCTGGCTCAGTGGATTAATAGAGACTTTGTCCTCTGGGGCTGCCAGTCCCAAACCTTTCAGGAGAAGTGAAATCTCCAAGAGAAAAAAAAAAAAAAGCCAGTACTGGAATTACAAATAAGTGTCTTTCTGACTTTCAAATGAGACCTGAAGCATCTGCATTTACAATCTAATAATTTAGTAAGCACTTTATTGGAAGAGACTATATAATGGGTTAATTTCCAAATGTCATTTATCTTTACTCACTGGGGATGACTTTCTGTAATTCACTTGAGGCTGCAGCACTCATGGATTAATACATCATTCTCCAACTTGAGAAGATAAAAGCCTAACAAGCTCTAACCTGCTACACAGGCTATATTTAAGCAGTACAGGGTAATGATAAATATCTCCCATAAAATGTGTTCTCTTCACACTTCCTGCGAAAACTGCTGAGCGAGCCAGCTGGCGAGATGGAGCCGACTGTCCTTGCTCACAGCCCCGCCATCCACATGCCATGAAACTGGAGCACTCCCTTCCATGGCATCCCCCTGATCTCAGGCTGCCGACTGGCCTCTGGAGGCGAGGCCGGTTTTGTTGCTGGCTGCCAGTATCCATGGGTACCCATGGCTCTGCCTGCACCCCGTCAGTGCCTCTCCCTCCTGCCTGGCAGGCAGGCAGGGAAAGACTGCTGGGAGGGGGTGGGTGTGCAGTTTGGTTTTCCTTAAACGTGCTCCATTTCCCGCGTTGGACTAAACATTTTGCAGAACAAAATGAAGACCAGGCGTCTCCCCAGAAGCGCTTATAAAACTCGGGGGACCACTGTGGCAGGCAGAGTGGGGGCGATGCAGGAACCGGGAGGAGGGGAGACCATGCAGCTGCACGCACCGCTTGCGGGGCCCGGATGCAAACTGAATCACTTCTCACTTCCTTCTTTCGTGTACGATTGGTGGATGCTGATAAGCAAGCAGAGACCTCACAGTGTGGACACTCAGACCGCGCTCCTGTGTCAGGAACCTAGAGGAGGTCCAGGCCAGTCCAACGACCGTCTTTTCAATTTTCATTGTCTCCTGTTGACCAGATGTTACCCCAGTGCTTTCCAGGACTGCTTTTAACATCACAAAGATTTAACTGCAGCCAAGTATGACAACCTCCAGCTGGAGTTGACCTTCCTGACCAGGGCCTGAAGGCTGAGTGACCTAAATACAGCATCAGGATGTTAACCTAGCTCCTTACCCTACGTGGGAACAATCTTGTATCTCCAAAAGATGCTGATACTCAGCACCTTCCCGGCACCACCTTCATCAAGTCGTCTCCTAACTTTCATCACTGCTTTACACACACTGATCACTCACATAACTCCCTAGAGGGGTAGATGAGCACTACAGCCCTCCATCTAGTCTGGAGAAACAGAGAGCAAAGCAAACAGCCTGCCTTTTTCTGACGTGCCGAAGAGGAGTCCCTGGCTACAGCTGCGCTTCCCAGCCACCAGACCCTGGACGCGTGCCACTGGGAACTGGAAGGGTAAACCATTACGGTTAAAAATTATAGTTACCTTCTACAGACGTAACACACATCCCACCACACACTTCCTCATCTAATTAATGCCGGAAAAGAAGCCATCCTTCCACCCACCTGGCCATTTTAATGGGCTGAACACATCCACCAGAAGCCTGTTTCAAAACAGCCTCTTATGACAGAAGGTCATTTATTTTGCTGTGTTAAAAGCTCCCTAGGCCTTCACTAAGCATGATTGTGTGGAAGCTGCAGAAGTCTCACTGTCCTCTCCCAGGGATGTGTCTTCTTTCAGGGCAGCCAAGATCAAAGTCTGGTCAAGAAAAAATGAACTCCCACTGGCCTTGCCCTGGGCCTCCAGGCTTTATGAAGTCCTCTCACCACGGCCGGCTGCGCATAATGCACTCGCGTTTATGCTTCCCTCTATCTCTCATGAGTTAGGAGAGCATCAGCTCAGAAACAATATAATCAGATTAAGCCAGTTCCATCTTTTCCTGCCAATTCTATCTACATTTTATTTAGATGGTGCATTTGAATTCCTGAGGATATTTCTTCTCAGATCATCATGATCTCATGGTAGGTTACTGTTTAAACACATCCTTGACAGCATACCATTGACCATCACTTTTTTTTCCAAAACCACTTTGCAGAGATGATGAATTCAGTTTTTCAGCAACAGCAAAGACATGAAAAAATACTTGCAACAATTATGAGCTAGTAGCATGAACTATCCTTAGCATTGTTATCTTTGTCTAAATTTTAAAACATGAAGAGATGCAATATGAATGAATGAATGAATGCAATGAAGAAGAAATCCTCAATAGCTGCCATGTAACTATTTCCATTTTCTGATTTTACATGAAGAGCTACTGAGACAAACAGCTTTTTTATCGATTCTATAAAGAGCTTCCTTTGAAGACCGAAGGAGACATTGGGCTGTAAGTTTATGAACCTAGCACATTTTCCCTGCAACTTTATGCTGTATCAGTTTTGGCTTCCTTTTCTTGTTCTACCCATTTAGACCGTAAGCGTATGGTGAAGAGACGATCTGGCACTTGTTCTGCGCAACGCCTCCAGCAAAGCAAAGCGAACGCATTCTCGGTCAGTTCATAAGTGCTCCCACAACAATAGCACATCTGGCTTCCCAGGCTGCCGACAGCACGCAGCAACCGGTACCTCACAGAAAGGCAAAAACTATGAAAGCAGGAATAATAATAACGTGACTAGGCAGTGTAAAGCAACAAAAAAACAGACTTCATCTGACCTCTGCAGTTTCTGCTCTTGACCACTGAATTGCATTGCTCACATGAGTGGCAGCTGCTCCAGCATGTGCACTATTGAAGATTTGGGCACGAATGCAATGTGGGTGCAGTGCATAACGTATGTACAACTCTTGGTAAGAGAAGGGAACTAATTCCTGCTTACAACCTTCTTTTTATGTCTGTCATTTTTAGGGAATCACTGGCCTTGCCTCACTGAATGCGTAACACTCGTGAGCAGTGGGATGGAGACGCTGGTTCAGGCTCTTTTTCCAGTTATCCCTGTTTGCAGTCAAGAGCAGACACATGCTGGGAGACCAGAAGGTGCAGAGTCACCTCCTATCCTCCCCAGGGCTGCGCAGCTTTGCGGGATTTAGAAACACGGGTGAAATCCTGGCCCCAGAGGAATGAAAGGTAAAACCTCTGTGAAATTTGTCAGGTTCAGGATTTTGCCACATGCCATCTGGCCTACTGCCATCAATATTGCTATGCAAATGGAAGTTGTCCGATGATACCCTGGCAGGTTTTCCCCCAAAAAAAGCTTTTTTAGGCACAGCGTCAAGACACTGCTGGCTGCCTGGCCACTACCATGGTTGTCCAGAAGAGCACACCAGTTTTACACATAAAACTACGTCTCTGTATCTTATGGTCAGGATGCCATTTATGTTGGTCCTAGGAATAAAATAACAGATGGAAACGCAGCGTCCAACAGAAGACTGCACGGAATATGGTATCTTATAGAGAGTGTCTTAGATTTCTGTGTGGGAAACAACTGTACGAGGAGGAAAGTCTGGGTGTTAACAGCACATGCAAGGGACAGTAATTTCTGTGCAGTTTTGAAACTGTTCGAAACATGGCTATATCCCTGTTTCTTAGCACTGGTTATGCTTGTTCCATGTATATGCATAATTTACAACTACTTAAGCTATGGTGGAAAAGCAAACACAATTTTGCACAGCCATACCACCCCTTAAACTGCCCCGCCCTGTCCTTTTTTTTTTAAATTGTTTCTTTTTTTAACAGCCCTAAGGAAAACTCTTAGGAATTTTTCTAGGGGAGTTTGCTGGGAATCAGGTAGATTCATATGATAAAAATGCAGCTGTCCTCAAAACTTGTATAAACAAATCTATAAAAGTAAATAGCAGCCCTTAGAGTATAAACAGAATTATTCTAAATTTTAATTTTGAGATCTTTTCCTTATCTAATAATGATTTTTTTTCCCTAGTAGAAACCTTTGCCCATGCCCAAACACAATGTTTCTAATACAGATCCAGTCACTGGATATCTCTGTGCACAAAAGAGCTGCCCGAGTGACTTTAACTCATTTGAGTAGAGATCAAAACTGGTGTTTCTCTAGGTCTGGACCTAGCAAACCGCTTGACTGCCTATTAAGGTGAAACCATGGGAAACCAGCCTGTTTAAAGTCCCGTCACTGAGAACATTTAGTGACTTAGCTGGAAGGGTAGGCTTACGTTCTCTGCTGACCTGGGCCACCGAGAGTCCAGACCTGGTTGCCACTGTGCCAGACAGGGCTATCTGAGGGAGGGTGGAGGCAAAAATCCTATTTAAGCGGATGGAGACTGTGAATCCACTGCTTTGCACAGTGAGTAGGTTCAATGCAATGAACTACGTAACTGATCTTCGTGCAACCAAGCAACTTTATTCAAGCTTGAGCCCAGGTTATGTGTGCTGTGCATTAGTACAACAGCAAAGTAACACCCATTTCCTGGGAAGCAAGTGAAGTTGATACTGATGGATGTTTTAAGCTTGCTGGAAAGAGTACACTTTGGTTGTTTTATTTAAGTGAATAAACATACGCAACAAGTACGTCTTTTCCTTAGCACTACTTGATACAATGCAGTACTGCAGATTGGGTTTCCAGAGAAAAACAATCTTTCCAGAGAAAGGGTAGAAATGAACAAAAATGTTTACAGAACCTTAACAGCTCTAGGGGATAGTTTTTGCTTTATTTGCTATTTATATTTATCTGGTCCTGCATGTGTTGTTTTTTTTTTAATTTAGTCTTTGCACTTAAAATACTTTCTCTTTGGAAGGAATGGCTCAGTGGTTAGACTCTGGACTCTCAGATCCTATTTCCAACTCTCCATTTGCTCACGCGAGTCCCTTCGACTCGAGTTCACACTGGAGTTCCAGCCTGTCCAGTACAGCAGCACAGAGACAGCAGCGATGCCCTGGCCATCTGCCAGCCCAGGCGCATGGCCACTGCTGTTATCGCAATGCTCCCAGGCACAGCAGAGTGAGATGATAAGCAGTGCAGCAATACAGCAAGCAGCAAAAGTAAAAAGCAGCCACCAACGAGCCCTAGACTCTAACATACAGTAAGGCAAGCAAGCCCTGCGGCAAGCACAGGAGCCTGCCAATTAATAGCTAAACAGCAGTAACAGCTATAAATTTGATCTAGCACATTCCAATCAAACCTGTCGTTATCTCGAACCCCTTGAGCCCCACGTTGGGTGCCAAAAAGGACTGTTGTGGTTCAACCCCAGCTGTCAACTAAGCCCCACACAGCCACTCGCTCACTCGCCCCTGGTGTGGGGGGGGAGAGAATCAGAAGGGCAAAAGTGACAAAACTCGTGGGCTGAGATAAAGACCATTTAACAGGTAAAGCAAAAGCCACGCATGCAAGCAAAGCAAAACAAGGAATTCATTCACTGCTTGCCATCGGCAGGCAGGTGTTCAGCCACCTCCAGGAAAGCAGGGCTCCATCATGCGAACAGTTACTTGGGAAGACAAACCATCACTCTGAATGTCCCCCCTTCCTTCTTCTTCCCCCAGCTTTACATGCTGAGCATGACGTCATATGGTATGGAATATCTCTTTGGTCAGTCGGGGTCAGCTGTCCCAGCTGTGTCCCCTCCCGACTTCTTGTGCACCCCGAGTCTACTCGCTGGTGGGGCGATGTGAGAAGCAGAAAAGGCCTTGACTCTGTGTCAGCACTGCTCAGCGGTAATGAAAACATCCCTGTATTATCAACACTGTTTCCAGCACAAATCCAAAACGTAGCCCCATACTAGCTACTGCGAAGAAAATTAACTCTACCCCAGCCAAATCCAGGGCAGATATGTATACGTATCTTTAAATCACAAGGAACCTATTCCAAATTTTAATGGCGTAACCGCATTGCATCCCAGCAGAGTGAGAACTCTTCTTGTTACTTCCACTTCACAGATGGGGGCAAATGCGCTGAGTTCTTCAGGGGATGCTGCAAACTGGCACTGGCAGCAGGTTGCATTAAAAGGTCACACTGAAAACTGCGGTGTTGAGGAAAAGGCACACATCCTCTTCAAAACACCAACAAAATGGGCTGAGGGGAGAGGAGGGAGGTGGGGTGTGGACAGCTGGAAGCCGCTGCCAGTTCAGTTACCAGCACTGAATTTCAGTCAATACCCTCATGACTACTCTATTTAATGTTCTTGCAAGCTTTTCAGTGCACTGGCATGAGCCATCCAGAAAAAAAACCAACCACCAAACCACAAAAAACCCAAAACACACCTTCATGCAAAGTAACAGAAAGAGTTCAGTTTCATCCATCAACAAAAACAATTTATTTTTTAAAAAAATATTCCTTTGAACATCATTTAATGTCATAATTCAATTGACTTTAACCGAGAAATGATGTATTTTAAACCCCTTAAATGGAAAAATAATTGTCGATATTCTGTTTTCTCATAATAATATTGACAATGATGTCACTGAAAACTCACTCAGTAGAAAACTCTAGCAGTTTCTGATCGACTCAGTACTTTCAGGGCAATGCTATCTTTCAGATTCGTTAACGACAGATTTTACTCCTGTACCTTGTCCCCTGATGTTTGTGAAATGACCCTGATCGCATGGGTTATCTCCCCAGCCCTGGCAAATCATCCTACCTTCAGTTTGTTTTAACACTGCGTTTCTCTCATCTTCCACTTTGGGTACGCTGTCCTTATGTCACCCCGAAGAGCAACCAAGGAATTAAGAGGGATTCTTGGGGAGAGCAGAGATAAAACAGGAGGATAAAGGCAAGAAACTATTTGCCTGCAATCCTGTTAGTGGAGAAAATGCTTTACAAGGCTACCTTGTGGGGAACATGCCCTGTCCAAGAGTAAAAAATCCTCCATGCAGCGGCTCTGTAAAATCCCAAAGTATAAAACACTTCTTTGAAGCCAAATTAATGATCCACAGTACATTGGAAAGTATTTCTTCTGACATTTCCATAGACATAACGTTCTTTCACCCTTTTGCCTTTCAGCAGAGCCTCAGGAACAGACTTGCTCAGATTGATAAAACTCGGGAATAGAAAACACCGGCAGGGATTGCCACAATGGAAACTACAATGAGGAATACAGGGTGTATATTGTGCCCACAGCTATTCTAAGTAACTCTAGGCTGAACGTTTGGGGATATAAAGGAGGTATTTTGTGCCCATTCTAATATGAGTTAAGAATAGAAATGACAAAGAATGTAATTCTCTTAATCTGGCTTCTTAATGCTTCCTCTTGGTTTTATCTGTTTAGTATCCCTTTTGTTTAGCAGTAAAGTTTTAATTTGTACAATTTGGTCTGTGGAGAACTAAAAGATGATCTGCATTTATAAACTGCTGAACACTATCATGAAAACCTTCTGCAGGACCTGGTTGATTACCTTGAAACAACGGAATTTCTGTAGGTCAAATCTTGCCCCTCACAGTAAAATAAAATTAAGGAAAACTAAACCACAAAGGCTAAAGAATAAGAGATAACTTATAAGAGAGCCTATTCAAGGACCTGGAGGGGTACAAAAAGCTCTCCGCCCTTCAGCAGAAGCCCCTAATTACCAGCAAAAGCGTGAGCCTCGCAGGCAATTTGTAGATCCTGGACACAATTTCCCCGCCAGCCTGTTGCATGCCCTCCACTGGCCATGCCTTTCCCTCCGGATCTGTGTGTACCTGCAAGGACCAGGGTGCTGCCGATGGCAATGCCAATAGGATCACTATTAACTTCCGTGTAAAATTCTCCAGAACTCTGCATGCGTTAGCAGGTGGAGCGCACCAACAACTTTCTTCCAGTTTCTTCACATCTTACCTGACGCGGTATCCTAAATAGACAGAGCTCCAAATATTGCTGTCCTGTGGGAAGGAGTTGGTTGCACATCCTGCTCTCCCTTTCCTATCTACCCACTTACAATTGCTCTGGGCCCTTTAGGGGGTGGATCGCATCTAGGAGGCATGTATCAGGTTCCTCCCCAGTTACCGTGTTTCAGATAGAAATGGCTTTCCAATTTACTGCTCCTGTTTCTCTAAGGTGCCCAGATTAAACAGCTAGGACATTGCTTCTCTTCTTTTCTGCAAGGTCAACCCACAGCAGTTTCTCTAGGGGATAAAGCACAGTGGCTCTAGGCTCTGCTCTGCAAGAGGAAATCCGTGAAAGATCATATATGCGAAATCTCTGTCTAAGAGCATCTGAGACCCAAGGGATACTATAATGCCCAAATGCCACTGAAGGAGGGTAAGTCAATGCCTAGATGCACTAGGGGTTGCTTTCAGTGCCTCTTAATGTTGGGCAAAGTTTGGCTCATGTTGTTTCACGTGATGCACATAAGGGCAGTCTTCATGCCCTTGAGCTACTTGCCCAGTGACTGAGGATCTGATAATTTTTAAACAATCTCAGAGGAGCTTTAATTAAAACCCATTTCTGGCCTATAAAATGTGTGGGAGCGATTGCAACAGTGGCTTCAGACTTGCAGACACACAGAACTGTGGAACAAAACGTATTTATCAGTGCATCTCGCAGGGGAGCGCCGTACACACCACAGGACAAATGCTGACCTCAGTTGCTAGGAGACTTCCATTTACCTTATCATGAATGCCAGATTTAGACCAGAACAGGTAACAACCTCAGCTCCTCAACTTGCCCTTCTTCTTGGGCTGAGCGAGTGGACTTGAAATGTCTGGATGGCTCCCCACCCACAGCCCCTCTTGGCCTAATAAAAACCCTTCCCTCCCTCCTCAACAGATGCTGGAGCCTGCAGAAAGCAGTAAAGCATCATTGCAGCAGCACTTGGTGACCCTGAACAACCTCAACAGGTGCATTGCTCTTGCGGAAAACACATGTTGCTCTGTCACTATTAATACACCAGGAGTGTGAATGGCATATGCATGTTTGTTTACGTGGGGAGCATAAATTACGGTGTTCCCAGGTCTGCAGTCATCACCTCTTGCAGCTATAACAGCGCTGTTTCTGGGGACAGCCTAGGCACAGGATCACAGGCACTTGGGCTAAGTGAGGAGTGAAGCCCCGGGGGTCAGGCAGTCACAGGGAGGTGTGCGAGGGCAGACACAGGACGCCGTACAGCTGAAGGTCTCAATGCTCTGGTGACCAAGAGGGTTCACAGATCAGGGAAAAAAAATAAATTAATCACGCTGCCTCCAGACTGCCTGGCTGAAGAAATTCTTCCATCGATAGCCTCCCACACTGCCACGTGGACAAGCTGCTTGCTCCCTGCACTATTAAGTACAAGGCAGGAGCTGTTTATTGTTTCAGATTTAAGATTTCAAAATGGCAAGTCAAATTGATTTCCTGGGAAGTGAAAAGAGGAGGAGTACAGTCAAACAGTCCCTCTACTCAGCATCAGCTCTATATTCACTGTAGCAAAGACATACCCCGCAGGGCTAACAGCAGTCGGGTGACATGTCCCAACAACTGTATTCTTCCTCTGGATAGCTCTGGAGCCACGTATGGAAGAAAAATAAGGTCTACTTTTGTAGCAAGCAAAAAGGAGCACAGATCATGAACTCATAGACAGAAATCAAGTTACCTGCAGAAGGTACAAAACCCCATTCCCTTCCAGCTCTTAGCCTGGCCACAGCTGCCGTTACCAAGCCACACCGGATGAGAAAAGGAGAGAGATCATGAAAGTAAAGTGCTCTATGCTCATTTATCTCAGGACCTCCCAGTTTTGAGTACAGATAGAGGAAACAGTGCCCCTGAAACCTCTCCCTCATGGCTGGAAGATCTCTAGAAGGCGAGAAAGGCGTGAATTCAAACTTCCCTCTGATCTTATCAACCCATGTTTTCACTGATCAGACTCCACCACTCCTGCCACATGAAAGCCTTGGCTGAGCAGTGCAGAATGAAAATGGAAAACACGAGGCAGGTAGCACTATTTTTCCCCCTGAATTCACACAACTGTGCTACAAACCTGCACCTTCTCTAAATTACTGATGCAAGAGAGCGAGTGAGCCAGAAGAAATACATACACCCCCCACATACCAAGTATACAGGGACCAGAGTGGAGAAAGCCTGCATCCTCTACATTCATGGAGAAAACAATGATAAAGCAAATCAAAAAGAAAAAACCCCACTGCTGACAGCTTAAGGGACTAGCTTTTTATTGCCCTAAAGGGGTCATGCCTGTGCGTGGTGAAACCATGGCTGTTAGCAACAGAGAATGCATGTAGGAAGTGTTACCACCCATGACATCCTTTGCAGCCACCCGGGAGTCCAGACCTCACACAGGGGTAACATTTTTTTCTGCAAAGTGCACTGGTGAAGAGGGCGTTCCCACACCCCTGCCCATTCCTCCCCCTCCCTTTGCAAAGGGATTGTTCATAACTCTTTGGGCAAACAAGGCAAGAATGAGCCCTGTCTATAAGCTCCCACTGGTGACACAATACAAATGCTATTGGCCCTGATGCAGAGAGTCAATGAGATCAGGTCTCTGTGCAGCCAACTGCTCCTTGGCTGCGGAGATCACCTTCGTACTTTTCAGGGCACTCCCATATATCCCGTCTCACCTTTTGTGTCACCTAGGTAGGTCCTTTTATCCTGGCCTCACGCTGCTCCTGCTGGCAGTCAGTACTGTAAAGCAGACTGCATCTGATGTGCAGGAGATCAGGGAAACCCTCTGCGGTCTTCTGCTGCACCAGACCTCTTCCAGATTTGCCTCCCTCTCACCTGTTTCCCATCCAAAACTTACCTCCCAAAGCCCAGGAAAAAGCAGATCTAAGGATGTGCCCACCCTGCTGCATGGAGCTGCAATTGCCTAACACTGTCCCTCTCGGCGTGGCTGTATGGGCCCAGGCGAGCCTGGGAGGGCACAGCCCAAGCTGCTCCTTACCCGAGGTGGCACTAAATGATTTATTTTTTTTCTAAAGCACAGATAACAATCAAGCAAAAATAAATGAGAACTTGACTTTTATAGGTCTTTGGAAAAATAACTATTAGAGCAAACAAGGCAGGAATTTGATGGTGCTGGGGCAGGGCTCCCTGCCTCTCTACCCGCAGGCAGCCTACCCTGCCTCTCCTCCTGCCTTCTCAGTGGGGTCTCCCATGGAAGCATTGTGGTCTACAGGCCCCAGAGTTACCATCTGACTCCGCACTGCATCCAGCAGCACGCTGATTTGCTAGCAGGGCTGTACCTGCTCCCCATAACAAGATCCAGAGTGTAATATGCAGGGAAGGCACAGACCCAACAGGCCCATGCAATACACCAGAGCATCGTATCGATGCCTGTCAATCGACCCATCCCCTACAGAGGGGAAAGATACTCAAAGCAAACCATCTTTTGCAGGCACGACAGCTGTTACACTGCTTTTCGGCAGGAGCCGCGGTTCGTACTGCAGCCTTGTCACTCTCCACCCTTTTCCTGCAGCTCCTTTCCCTCACGGACCACCTCCACTGAGCAAGCAACTCTGGAAAGCTGATGGAAGCCCCAGGACACCTTGGGACGACTGCACAGCATCGCTTCCCTGCTCCATTTTCATGACGCCTTCTGCCCATTGGCCTCTTTTCTGGGCCACCTTTAAGCAAGGGCAATGAAAAAAAGGAAAGGATCTAGAAACACTGGACTGGGATATAGTCTTTAACTGCTCATTAATGGCATTGCAATGGAAACAGGTAGCAGCTGTGGCTCTCAAGCCCTCGTCAACCAGCTTGCTAAGGTTTACTCCCCGCTTTCACACAATTGATTAGTCTGAAAAAACTGTTTATCACAAAAGCATTCATTTAATTTAACTATCCACAGAGGCCTCAGATAACATGCTTCACAGGTCCCATTCTCAGACTCATAACGATCAGCTCAATCCCCTGCAGCCTCAAATCCCTTATTTAACAAGCACCTTTGGATCCCAGTACAATATTACGCAGCTGACAAAGCAGCAATTAAAGAGAAATATTTTTAAAAGGTAGGGATGGTGAGAGAATAATCAGAGATACAATTGTCAGATCCTTGTGTTAACTAAGGACACCAGAGAAGTACAGCTGATCCAGCCTCCTCACCACTTAATGTGAATAAACAGATTACGAGTGGGAGAGGCTGAAAGGGGAGCAGCCTCCTTCCCTGTCACGGGAGAGGGAATGTGATGATCACCAAGTACCAGAAAAGCTCCCATTTGTGAAACCCGTGAAGGGAAGGAGCCTGCTGCTCCTCCCCACAGCTTCCTGGTGGCGATCACGAGCTCCCGGTGCAGTCTCTCTCATCATGTCATCTCACAGTAAGTCTCACGTCATCTTCACGATGCAGAAACACAACCGGGTTAAAAGACAAAAGCCTTCTGATAGCCTGTTCTTTCGGGTGCTTCTATTTCTGGATGTATGACCAAAGCCCTTATGCTTGTGTTTTCTGAAAAGCAGCCTTGAACCTAAACCAGTGCCATCAGCCTTTCCCACAGCCACACGAACAAGCCTTCACATCCTCAGAAAATACAGAACACAGTCCCCGCACCTCAGGGAGAAGGACCTTCAGGGAACACTGCAGGGTACCACTGCAGAGCAGCTCCTCTCCCATGATGGGAGGTTTCTGCAGTGGGCATGGGTGCGCAGCTAAGTCCCAGGTGTCCCAGCACGGCAGCTCCCCTCTGGCTGCTGGCCAACCACGTGCCGTCTGCGAGCAAGGGGTCGATAGCCTTGGATGTACAGCAAGCCACCGGAAAGAAGAGCTGACCGACTGTACCCTTTACGCTGTTCACCCAACGGCTGGCATCGTTTAAATTAAAACGCTGACCATTAAGTTTGGTCCCTGGCAGGCTGCAGCAAGGCAAGGCTGTATTTTTCAGTTAGCTGCGAAGCAAAATAAACAGCACAGTCCTGACCTCACGCTCCTCTTGCCAATAAAGCTTAACCGGGGAGCAAAAGGGACAAAAACCCAAGCACAGAAGAAACAGGTCAGAGTGCAATCTTCTCCCTCCAGCATGTGAGGGGCCTACTCTTCCCTTGCAGAAGTGCTACCGTGCACCTCCACCACCAAGCTCTCCACAGCACAAACAGATGCACGGCCATGCATTGGCAATATAAAGGTCTGTACCTCACAACTACAGGAAAGAGCTGCACTGCTGTCCCTAGATAGCCTAGAGGTTTCCCTACGAAGGACGGTTTTACAAGGGCTGGGCACTGGAGAATGGCTTTTGCCAGTTCAGCAAAGCAATTTCTACTGCCTAGGTTTCACATTCAGTTTTCTTCTCAAAAAAGTGGCCTGGTAAAGCACCTAAATGACACGTGAAGAATAGTTTTGAGGTAAGTCACTATCCTTCTAATAAAAACAAATTGAAAAGATACATATAACGATGGTACAAATACCTTACGCTAAACGACTCCTGGACAGCAAAATCCAAGTTTTTCCGGGAAGGGTTCAATATTGGACTGGGCTCTACATCTGAACTTTGTAATGGCTTCCCTCTCCATTACTGCGAGCACAAGAGCATCGCAGTCACTCAGCTCAGCCCTCCCCCTGTGTTACCGGCCTGTGAATACAGCCCCTCTTTAGGTTGGCATCAACCACCCTAGCTTCTGTAAACAAACTTATCAGATGTTTAAAAGTAAAACAGAGGGGAAATGGGCCAGGAAATTATCCAATATGGTTCTGAATGAGTGTTTCCAGCAGCAGAGACCTCAGGAGTCCCATAGCTACCACTGCTGGGAAACGATCCCCAGCTAACAAAGACATAAAAAGACCCACCCAAGTAGGAGAAGGGCTGCAAAGCTAAGGAACTAGGAGAAGCCATGAAAGAAAATACATTATCAAGGAAAAAGAAAAAAATCAAAGCGAGAACACCAAAGGGGCAAGAAGTAAGTCTCCAGGATTAGCAGGGAGAAGTACAGATTTAAGAGAGATCCATTGTGTGAGTACAGCTTTATAAAAGCTTACAACACAACGACCTTTAAAAATAGCTTTATTTCTATTGCCAAAGCACCACCACAACCTGCATCAAATAAAGTTACGATCCGTCAAGGAGCTGAATGCACTGGCTTTGATGGGATTTCATGGTGCTCAGTAACTTGCAGGATTAGATCCCTGCTGCAAAGCGCTAAATTGTCTAGGAAAATACACAAGAGGAAACAACAGTAAAACAACCCTGGAGAGTTACACTATGCACAATCTTTTACATATAACTGAATGCTCTCAGCTGTTACAATAATGAACATGTCCAATACCCCAAACTGGAATTGCTACGCTGATGCAGGGTACTGAACGCTTTTGAAAAATGCACCGTTTTCCTTAGCTGTTTCATGTGAGTTTACAGCAAACAACCAGGCTCTTTCTTGTGTTTTGGGGTGGGGGGCTGCCCTTTTTTTCAGTGACATTACTTATAAAAGCAAGGAACAGTTATTGATGGCAACAGTTAGGTTACCTGCTATCCCAAACCATCCCTTTCAATCACCACCTCGCAAAGCCTGCAAGTCCAAAGCACCGGTTACTCCAAACTGCTGGGGGACGCGGTTGCGGTTACATCCCTTGTGCCTTAGGCCATGCTCACATTTAAACACATTTTTAAACCTGGGACTGTCAGCTTCCTAAGAGTAAAGGCTTGGCACCAAGTGAGACAGGCTGCGGCGTGACCACAGCATGGCTCCCAAGGTACTGCCTCATTTGTTGGTGAGACTCAACCAGGCGGAACAGCACGGCTCTCGGCAGCAACTCCGCACAAGGAGGCTGCAGCCAGGAAGGGGTGGTTGGCACCATCCTGCGCCAGGCAGCGCCACTTAGCAAACCCGGGATGGACGTTCACAAGTGACCACATCCCTGCGCGAACAAAGGAGGGACTGAAGCTAAGCAGCCAAGCAGCTAAGCAGCTGACATTTGACATACCTAGAGGTTTCAGGAGTTTCTTTTGGTGACTAGGGTAATTTCTAAACCATTTTTGGTAAGACAAGCACACTGGCACTCCAGGAGCAGGGAGAAGCCATCAATGGCATTTTCATGCTCTCCCTTCTTTCAGGGGTCAGCTTAGAGAGGTAATTTACACAAAAGTAGCATCACACTTTTCATTGTTATAGTTTTTTTTATCATGCCTTCAAAGCACAGTGACAACCACAGAGGAGAGGACTTATGCTCTAAATATTCACCTGGAGAAACAACTGAGTGCACAACTTGCACAAGACCAGGTGAAAAGATGCCAGGAGGAAGGGAACTGCCTAGAGAGCGAGCATGCTGTGGTCACCTGTGAAGGGGGGGTGATGCTCTGGATGTCGGTATCACTGTTGGCAGGGTACCAGGGTGACAGGAACTGCAAAAAAAAAAAAAAAAAAAAAAAGGGAGTTGCTTGCAGTAGAAAAGACGGAGTCACTTGCAGTAGTCAGGGAAGAGAAGACCCTGCAGGTCACTTGCTGCTGCTCAGTAGGCTGTCCATCTTCAAGCTAAGCCTGCAGTCCCACCAGTGAGGACTGTGGAGCCGAGTCGAGTTCGAACTCACCGGCAGTAAGGGTATACGAGCAGATCAGCCTGGTGGCCTTGTCTGTGTGAGTGTTTGTCACAAGGCTGACAATCCCTGCTCAAGGGTCTTGAGATCAGAACCGAAAGGGATGCTTGTAGGTCAGGTTTAATCCTCAAGAGCCTGTGGGTGGGTGAACAAAGAAGGGGTGGGCGTGTATGTAAAAACAAAAGACCGCAAGACACCTGGTTCTGAGTACTGCTACCAGTCTATTCCTTCCAACACCATTAATAGCATGCCAGACTTCACAGAAACAAAAGCAAGCAGCCAGGCTCTTCCTCCCTAGAACAATAAAATAGAATAGTAAAACAGAAGCAAAGACGGAGTCTATTAGCCCAAGATCTTTTTTGATAAAGGTTACTCAAATAAGGCACGTACGGAAGCTCTCCACATCTACAACATTTCTGCACCATTATTTGTAATAATATGACACCTCAGCTTGCAGAAGGTGCCACACTGGATACTAATAGCACACTTATTATTAGATTTTCTGCATGGTTACATAAGCCTGCAAAAGGGGAAAAATGTAAATGATTCAAGAAGATATTCTTCTTGTGGTTCTCATGAAGTCTTTAGTATCTGAAGATTGAAGATGATCCCTCCTGGCAAGAAACAATCAATTTTTATGCTTCATTAAAAGAATTCTTTTAGTACTTTTAAGAAAATGCTCAAAGGCAAGTCAAGCGAAGAATATATATATTTTTTTAATCTAAACATTCTGTGCTAAATTTTACTCTCAGATCTTCCGAACTCTTCTCCTAAAATAAAACGAAGCTATGCATGCAACTTTGTGTTTATTTCTTCCTTGTAATCTAACTATGATCTGAGGACATTTCACCCTATCTAAACCCAGCTGCGTGAGTGGGCATGAATTTCAAAAAAGGACGTAATAAGGGCAAAAGCAAGGGAGGTACGCACACTCTCTGGTAACACTGAGGCAAGAAGACTCCAGCCATAAAACAAGCTCGTAAGGCAACGTCAGCCCAGCCAGCATAACTTACCCGTGTCAACGCACCAGCAGTAGGTGCTCAAGAACATGCTGCGCGACCAAGAGCACATCTCTTCCATTATTCAGAAATGCACAGGCCATATCAGTGATCTCTTAAGCGCGCGATGACTGTGTAATCCCCGGAAGACCTTTTCCCTGAGTGGCATACACTCATCCCCAAACTCCACTTCTGCACCCGCTGGATCTAACTAAGCCTGCTCACTTCCCTCTGGAAATACTGTCTAAAATGACACACGCCCAACAGAATGGTGGGCTAAGCCACTGCTACTAACCAAATTTATCCAGTATGAGTTTACAGGTCACTTAGCCATATCACAACACTGCACACAGGACCCTACAAAGCAGCAGATGCAGGAAGGGTTTACTACACACTACAGTATCCCTCCTTACCTATCAATGAGCAGAACGCTAATTTAAGTGTCATGTTGTCTCAAACGTCACTGCTGTGCAAATGGCATATAAATGCTGCTGTTATTGGTGCATAGCGTCTGCTCGCAGTTTAGATAAGTGAGATAAATCTAACATAAGTTCAGAGGGCTAGCTGACAAGTAGCTGCAAGTGGGAATCACCATTCTTCTCCCTTTAAAGGTAAACGGTGTCTAGCAAACTTACATTTTGGAGGACTCGGCGCTCTTGCCTTCATGCATAAGGAACAGTCTCCCAGCCCAGGGCAAGCCTCTGGCAGCAGCAGGGAACTAGGTGGACATCACCAACACAGCAGAACATTTTGCCATCGCACTACCAGCTCATCTAACCCACCTCTAGATCACTAAGACAGCACGACAGCTGGCTCACCTTATCTCTGGTAAACGTATTACTTCCACAACTCATATGCAAATACATGTAGTGCCTTCTGAGACACCCATTGAATTGCCCACATGAGGAATGTTTTAGGGTACTGTATCACTGTACCCTCATCTACTGCAGAAAAAAAAGAAAATTAAAAAAGATCAACTATTGCAAAATTGCTAAGCCTTTGCAGACAGAGTGAACTGTGGCAAGGATTTTTTAGATCCTACATCCAGGTCGTGGTACAGGAGGCCAAATTCAACCTGGCTTCTTCACCTGAACTACAGCTGGAAGGAGCTACGTTCTACCTCTAGGTCATACCCCTGATAAGACGAGCCATGCTACCATAGCAAAGCCAGGATGCAAAAGGAGGTCGGTAAGAGGCAACCATTACATTCTGGAGAAGCAAAGGTGCTTTTTGTTTAGCCCTCAAAGACCAGAACTTGGGGCTTCTACCTCATGACCTCTATTTGCAAGAAGCAAAATTATTTTGGGTACTGCAGGTCCTCGAATCCCCTCCTGAACTTCTCTAACTCTGTGAATACACTATTTTGAAGAAAGCCTTTTCTGTCCCGCACTGCTCCACGAAGGGCTTACTGTAACAGTGACGGGTAGCTCTGCACAAACGTCGGAGTACATCTGCGTCCCTGCTCAGTTCATCCCTGAAAACAGACTTTGTGCGGACCAGTATTTTGAACCTTGTATTCTTAAGTCAGGCTTCTAAAGTCATTTTTAGGAACCTAAAAAAAATGCTTGATTTTTAGATGGGCTGAGCAGCTGCACCTCCTCGTTACTTAAACAGAAGACACAGTTGTTCAGCACCTTTGAGTATCGGACCAGCTTTATTTAGGTGCCCAACTTCAGTCACCCGTAGAAGAGCAAAGTCAAGTGAGATTCACATCCTTTTCAAAGTGTCATGCTTGTTATACATGCAAGTGATAAAGCTGCCTGTATTAGTGAACACAAAACCCGAAACAGCATACTTGGAGCCACTTGTACCACAGACGTCCCACATCTAAGTAATTCCATTCAAATGTAAATGAGACGCATTGCAATTTCGGTATTATTTACTACATTTGTTTAGTACAATCACCTTGCAAGAAGTCTTTAAGCACTTTATTTGCAAAGAGCTGCAAAAATTGCCCCTAGGAATGTGGATACAATGTGTCGCATTTTATTTTTTTGGAAACCCAGAAAAATCTGAACAGAAAAACAAAAAAAAGCCCCAGAAAAACATGCTTGGAAACTTGGAAGCTACCTGCATTCATGGGTGTATAGGAAGCAAAACAAGATAAAAAAGAGGAGGATTCATCTGAAATGTCTTGACTAACTTAATATACCTAGATTGAATTTGTAAGCAGGTTATTATATTAATTATTTACAGTCTTGCCTTAAGAGAACGTACATTTTTGTGTGTGTATGCACATTTGGATTTTTTAATACGTTTATAACTGCTGATACAAAGAGTTTTGTTCTTTGCCTCAGAAGAAATGATCTGATTCTGCCTTCATTTACACTGATCTAACTCTTAAATCCAACAGTTACATTGCTGTAAAATTATTATTATCAAGGGGAAGAACATTCTAAAATTATCCCTTTGGCAGAGAGCACGAAGCCTGAAACTCTCAGTGTTTTCAACACCGTTTTATCAGGATTGTGATCTCGGCACGGCTGGTAATGCAGCCAGCTGAAGCCATGAAAGGGAGCTTTGTGCCCGGCTACACACCAGGCCATGTAAGACTTCCAGCTTTTTGACTGGCCGACGGGGATGTTGCTCTTAGTAACACGGCAAGATTGATTGGGTATAATAAAAAAAAGGCATTTAGAAAGACAGCAGTGGAATAAAGTTCCTCCTCTATGAAAGCTGCTACAGCGCATGCAAGCGAAAAATGCCAAGTTGTCAAAAAAAAAAGCAAAGTGCTCAAATATTTCAGGTAGTAAACTAGTAAGGAGATTCAGAGATTTGTTTATAATGGGAGAAACCTCAGCCCCATCTGATCCAGAATGAATGCAGTGTGATCTCTCTGGTGAACCACACATGAACCTGCAACCGTATCTCCAGCGTATGACCCTGCAATGGCAAACCCAACTACTCTCACTATTGCTGTGACGTTTACCCTCGAGATCTTATTCTGACTTCTGCTGGTACTTTGCTCCCATCGGTGGAGGCTGGCCAGCAAGAAGAGAGATATCTTCCCTGGAGAGCTGCCCTCCTTCAGGAGGCTCCAGCAGACTCATCCTGGCCAGGATGCCAGGGAGTGGAGAGATGACTGCAGTGAACCAGCCCCCTCTCTGACGATCCCATGTTCCATCTCTTCCCCTTTAGGGCTGTTTCAGGGGATCTAGGCTTAGAAACCGGCTTTTTCCCAGGAAGACAGGGAGTGAGGGGAGCAGTTCTGCTGGCCAGCTGAACACCACAGAGGCAGCTCCTTCACAGGGTGCTCCCACAGTGGAAGGAACGGGTTAGGACCAACGTTTCTGTTGAATGCTCTGTATGGGAATGCCGCATACTCAAAAACACTTTGTTGACTTTCCCACCATAGACCTCTGCACCAGGTGAGAACTGCACTCAACATCTAACCTGGATCCACACACACCTGTAAAATTTACCCCAACACATTACACCGTAGCAAAAATTTCACCAACAAATGTGCTGGTCGCAAAAGGCCCCAAACCTATCAGCTAATCTTTTCCCAAGATGATTAAGAATGAATATCACAGCACTGATGTTTTACTCATCTGTCAAGAAGTATGACTCACCATGGGCAGGTGGTGAGCACCCTACACCACGACTGGTACACAGCAGGGCTTCCTGACTCCTTTGGGCTGAGCTGACAAACAAGTAGCTGTCACCCTGCTACCTCCACTCTGCCTCCCCATGCAAAGCCCGAGCATGGCATAGTTGGTCCTTTCTCCTGGCTTCTGCCTGCTCTTCAAACTGGGCAGGTAGCTGCCTGCCACAGAAGTGAGGAGGAAGACGCTGGTCCCGAAGAAGTAGTGAGCTGGTGATGATTCAACGCTCCCAGTGCTCCCTTAGCCCATGGGGATGGCTTTTAAATGACCCCCTTCCACACTTTATTGCCCCATGGCACCTTCATGAGGTTCAAATTAGATTTTGGGCTGGGTAACCCCTCTTTGTTCCTTGGATTTTTCCCCTTCATCTGTATTCCTAATCCATGTGCCTGCTTCCTAGCATTTATATGGCTACCCACGAATACAAACTCAAATTGTATCCACAAAGAAACACAGATCGGACCAGCTTTA
The DNA here is from genome assembly GCA_013389945.1 of Fregata magnificens. NCBI lineage: Eukaryota > Metazoa > Chordata > Aves > Suliformes > Fregatidae > Fregata > Fregata magnificens. The sequence goes on from WAAD01012821.1 coordinate 274,527, forward strand.
CTGCAAGTCCCCGCAGAGACAAGCCCAGCTAGTCTCTCCCAGTGCTATAAAGTTTGCAGAGTTGCTTTAAATATCTCTCTTCTTCAGAACACAGATTGGCTCAGCGAGGTGGTATATACACATTACTCTGTATACTGTGTATGTGTGAACATATGTTTGATAGCTAGATCGCTCTATTCCGATACATAAAACCGCGTATACACTTGTTCTTTTAAAACCTCACTGCTGCTGCTGACTTTAACAGTGGGTCCCTCCAGGAATCTCACTCCCCTCTGCTCTCTCACCCCCAGGAAGGTCTTCCTCCAGCCATCAGCGGGACTTTGCAGCTGGCTCCAGAGCAGAGCAACGATGCTGCGAGCATCAGCCAGAGGGGGCTGCGAGAGTGTGTTGAGATGCAACCGCCTCGAAGGGCTGAGCCTGCCGACTGTGCTAGAGGCTTTTCTCGCTTGCGTAAATCATTTCTTGAAATAATAATGCTTAAAATAGTTCAGCAAGTCTCCAGGTTTCTCACTTTTTTATGCATGCAGAATTAGGCAACCGGAATTGAAGACGTACATCTGCACACTGACCGGCTATCAGTGCCGGATACCTGTGTCTGAGACCGTAGTCGGATTCTGATGCCACCAAACTCATAGAGATGGTGCTGTGTGTTCGTTCGCCAAGCCACCATCACCTTCGGTTTGTTAGTGCGCTCTCTGTCGTTCAGTGTTTTGTTATCCAGCTAGATGTTAACAGTAAAGAAAGGGGGCCAGACTTCTTGGGATAATGCATTTGACAGTGACAAAAATGTTTCCATGGAGCTTTACAGCAAAACAAAAATTGCTGCCCTTTATCTGATGTGCACACATTTCATACTTGCAATATGTCTAAAGTGATTTTATGACTAAATCCTGGGAAAAATGCAAAGAATGCTTGGCTAGAAGCATACTTTTCCAGTAAAAACACAACATGGCTTATTAACTGCGGCACTTGGAGGAGGCTATTCAACATGAAGTGCATTTTTTTTAGCTCAAGACCAAAAACATGTGTTCAGATATACGTTTTCTTTGGCTTCAGGCACCAATTTGACTGACTACATTAGAGGGGTCTCCAAGCCCTTTTAGTGTATGCTAGCTTCAGTACAAACAAAGTGGTATTCTATTAAACATGCCAGGGTATTGCAGCTGAAGGCAAGGTTAAAACCTCCTGACTTTTTCAGAATATATTAAGCAGACATAATGGAAACAAAAAGCTCCATTAGGTACCTCGTTAAGATTTTTGTAGTTGCTGATCAGCAACCTTGTTATGGCAACACTTTTCAAAGTCACTGCAAGAAATGTTAATCGTGGTGATGGCGGGTGGGGACGATGCACAATGAACTGCAGGAGCAGTACTATTAGTGTTACCGTGAGAACAGATTATGCCATTTCCATTCTATCTTTGAATTCTGGTGGGTGTAGGGTGATGTGACTCTGAATGATGTCAGATTACCCAGCCTACATTTTTCTTGGAAAGAAGCTCCTTCCTCCAATCCTCTGGCAGGAGGGCTTGTAAAGACTGCACTTGGGAAATCTCAGCTTCATCAGACTTTGAAACGAGCCCCATGCTATCTGGAATTTCTTTAATCGGACAACTGGAAGGCGTATGCTTCTTGAATACCTGGAAACACCAGAATATGCTCACTTGGGCTTGAAATGGTGAGAACCGATAACAAGGGATGGTTTTCTGGACTAATCCCCAGGAAACGGGACTTCACTCTCCCCAGTGTGGGCTGAAATCCAGACGACCTCAGGCACATTTGTAAGCGGGTCACAATGTCACTCCTCTTCTCTGCCATTAAAATACTAATTGTAAAAGCTCTTGTCTCTAATCTGCAGCTAACAAACTGGCAACACTGCACAAAGGGGAAGAATCCAACACGCCTGAAGGGTACCCTATCTCCACGGCGGCACGCAACTAGGATATACGAAACTGCCCAAGATAGAGCTTGTCAGGAAATGCAATCAAATACTGGGTTTTGCTTTGAAACAGCAGTGGATTTGCACACCTCTGTGCCTTCCACCCTTCCTTAGTCTACCACAAAAAGCTGTGCAGTAGAGGGCAGCGGGGCCAGCCCAGCACACCAGCCAGGGCTCTGCACGCAGCGCCAGGCACTAACCCTGGTCCTGCCCCACGAGGTTGGCAGCAAGCAGCTGTCTCCCAAGATGCACCATTAAATGCAAAAAGAGTGAGCAAATTTCCACCCTCTCTGCCCCAACACACACACACAGGCTGCAGGACGGGTGGCCAAACCATGAGGAGTACTTGGTTTACATTTGAGCCACAGATAAAAGATTTTAAACCCCAGTCGGGCAAAACACGCTCCCTCCTCTCACTCCTGAGGCGCTTTTCCCAATCATGTGGATAGGTCATGCTGGCACTGGCTCCACTCAACCAAGCCATTTTTTCTCCTTTCTGAAAAGGAGGCTGCGGACTGTGCTCCTGTGCGAGAATAGATCGGGACAGATTTTTTTATTACCCCTTTTTGTTGCACTGTCACGGGTGGGGAGGCAGAGAGACGCTGGTCCAGTTCAGTCTATCACAATATACGAAGAGACTGACATTCCTCCCCACTTTGGCAGTGCATGTGAGGGTGGGCATGTTCCTCACCCTCCCCCTTCCGCACCGGGGAGCAACTCCAGTAACAACTCAAACCAGTATAAACCATCTGGCAACAGACCCAGGATCAAGCCCAGAAAGAAAATTAACATCAAACTCTGTTTATTTCCACTGCTGCTGAACTCACGCAGGACAGAGCCGGGACGAATTACAAAGATCATCTCCTTTCATGCGAAAATCACTTGCACAATGCTACTCTCCTCTTCATACCACGTCAAGCAAGCTCCCAGTGATACCAAAAGGGGAGTGGAGATCTGCTGATGCCAGAGGTATGAGATGGTGCCTACATTAATCATTTCACCTCCAGCTTTTTAAATGCTTAAAAATGCCGCCTCTCACAATGAAAAAAGGAACTGCACATGCCATGTTCAGAAGCATTTGTTTCTTTTCTGGAAGTAAATACAGGAACTGTATTATTCTTTTTCCTACAGAAAAATAAGACGCAGTGGTTTTTTCCCTTGGGTTAAGGCAAAAAGAAAAAAAATCCACATCTGAAATCCAGAATTTTTAAACTTTTTTTAATGTCTTTCCAATGTGCACTGAAGCTTTACAAATTAATTCTGATACTCGTTGAAAAGAAAAAAAAAAAGTCATTTTCAGGTTTGACAATTCTTCCCGCACACATACACCCTTACATAAGCACACACACGCAAACTTTTCTATTAGAGAAGTTATGCATACAGGGAAAGAAGTCTGTCCCCAGGTGTGTACAGAAATCCCAGTCACACTACTGGAAGGTGGAAGGACAGAGAGACCGGCTAAAGCAGCCTTCAGTATACAGCTGTGCCGGGAAACACAGAAGAACTCCTCAGCTCTTCTCACAAATCTGAATATTTAAATGTGATGGGAAAGTAAGAGTAACACCATCTCTGAGGTAAGTCTGCTGGCATTTACAGATGTGTTAATGTGTGTGTGTGTAAAAGGCAAAGACTGTTTATGATACACTGAAACATGTTTTTTTTATTCATCACAAGACCGGTGTGCAGGGTTTTCCCTTTGCTGAATAATTCTACCCCTCGCAACCATCCCTCGGCTTCTTCCATTTCTGCCTGCTTCTCCTATAACCTTTTGGTGCCTGCTCTTTACTCTTGAAATACAGTTACTGCTGAACCATTTATATCTCATCCAAGATGCTCGTCTCACACTTGGCACAGCTGATGAGTCCTAAAGGGAGCTGCTGCCATGTGAGACTCAGTCGCTCTACACTTAGTGCCACCTCATCCGTATCAGTGCCCCATTTACCTTTACAGTTACAACCCAGACTCGCTGATACGCCGTCCGCAAATGTCAGGCCGAGCTCTGAGTTGTCTGTTGCTCACTTCCTCTGCCTCTTAAATCTGCGAGGGAATCTCTAAGAGAATATTCTGCTGACCCACTGCAATTTTTCTGGTGCTTCTTAATTTTTGTGTGCTTACTCCAATCTGCAAAACAGCACTTCGCACATTACGGTTTGTTAGTGAAACATAGGCGATTTTTCTCCAGCATCTTCCTAGCTCCTTTATTCCTCTCTATTTTAAGCAACTTTCAGCTGAGAACAATGTCAGACTGACAGCTCTGGAGACCAAGGTATTACAGGGAGAGGAGCCAAGCACAACTCCCTTCCTCTATCAAAAGCTAAAGGCAAGCTCTCTATCCTGTTTGCTGTACTGTAAGAAACTGCATCCTCTTTCAGTCTGCCTTAGTCACTGAAAAGTCCCTGTACAACAAACAGATGTGCTGGGCAGGTACAAGACCAAACCTGCCCACACAAATCCCTTTGAAGGACCAGGACTCAAACACCTGACTGAGAGGGATGAGTTATACTGGTGAAGGGGCTGCTCTCCAGTTCTGCACAGCCCCATACCTCCGCGCAATGTGCCTGTGCAGGAAGGGTTCGGCAGAGACCCTCAGGGAGCCTGGAAATACAAACTCCTCTGCTGCTGGCTGGGGCCAGGTGGAGCCTTCCCAGCCGTCAGTCCAAGCAGTCACACCAGCAGAAGGTCCCTGGCTGAATTGTGCCCACACAGCCAAGACGGCCGGTAAGGGTGAGCACCTCGCTTCTCACTCCTCCTCTGCAGGGGGCAAGACTCTCTGTTTAGCCCTCGAAGGGGAAAAAATCGGTATCTTGACCTTCCAGCTCTGCTGTCAGCGGTGCCGAACGCCAAAATCCTCATCTGATTCCTTAGGGAGAAGAAGGTGGCACTGAAGGAGCGAGAAGGGCAGCAGTAACAGGAAGCTACCTCCCAAAACCCCTCCAAAACCACTCTTACCAGTTAAATGATTTCTCCACCTGAGAAACTAGTTTCACTGAGCAAACAAAGGTATTGCCATACCCTAAAACATTCACTCATTCAGAGACAAACGGGCTGGCTTCTGAAGAGAAAGTTAAGTGTATGCCACAGAAATGTTGCACCATGCCCTCTGTAATGGCTGCCAAGGAAGGCAGCACTGCAGTTGATTCATTAGGTTAAAATTAGTTCACCAAAGGATGGGGGAGACAGGCATTTCATAGATTACCCTTTTGAGATCTAACTGTAATGACAGACGGGACCATTTAAAAACTATCTCAGAATCTGAGCCTAGCAGGACTACTTACAGAAAAGCTCAAGATAATATGAGGATCATATTTTCTGTTGGATTCTACAGGACTTAGCAGAAACACGGCTCCTGTATCCATCCTTCTTTACCACTGCTGCAATTCAGCTGCTTCTTGACTGTATTATGAATTTAAAAAGCTAATAAAAAGCAAAGAACACCTCACAAACATGGCCGAAAAAAATCACTACTTTCCTCCCAGGTCTGGAACATGGGCTTTAATTCAAAGGGTTCCCAACCATTTTTGAACCATTTTTGTTTTCTGCAAGCATACACTTAGCAAGATACAATGCTGTCTGAGAGATGACCCTGACTGCTCCTTTGAAACAGGCTTACAAACAATGAAAACAACAAAAGCACATTAACAAGCAGAAGCATGGTTCATTATTTGCAGGCATTACTCGGTGTCGACAAACGCTGATAAAAAAAATTCAGTAAGTCAGGCAACCAAAGCCCAGTGTATTACTAAGTAACAAAATAAACCTTTAAAACCTTGATTTTTCAGGCCAAACCCTATTTTGGGGTTGTTGAAAGCAGCCAACCACCCAGCAGCAAAGACGTGCATGGTGACCAACTGCTACGTTGGTTCACCAACATCCATCACACAAATTGATTAAATATAGTCTGCCTCAGTCATTTAATAGAGGAGAAATAAAGCCATTGTAATGGAATATAGTTTGCAGGATCAATACTTCCTGCTAAGGATATAAATGTTTCGACAACACCTTGACATATATTTCTCTCCAGTACGCCATCCCTGTTCTGGTACTTAGGTGGCGGTGGGAAATCATTAACCTTGCTTTTCAGAGACTCTGAAAACCGTACAAAACCCAGCTGTGACATCTAAACCTGTATGAAGCCACACAAATCCTCTTCGCCACTTAGGGGGATCTCAGAGAGAGAAAACACACTACTGAAACACCAGGCAGCTACAGATGCAGGATGCTTCCAGCCTGGTCAGCACAAGACAGCGGAGCTCCGCATCAGGAACACCGTGCGGGAGCGTGCGCCTGCTCCCCTACTTTCTCAACACAAAGCACCCGAGGATGCAATGCCTGCAAGCTTCAGGTGAACAGCCATCTCAGCATCAGACTTTTCTCTCTCTAAAATGTCACAGCATGGACTTGACCTGAAGGAAGTGAAAGGAAGGCGGTGATAGCTTTACCTCAGTTTATCCATGGAGCAGCAAAGAAAATACAGCAATCCAAAGCCCCGCAGCCACAGCAGTCTGGGGAAGGGAAGGTAAACATTTCCCTTCCGTGCCATTCTTTTAAAGAGAACCTAGCAGTAAGGAAAAACTATGGTGGATATGGTGCTGTGAACATAAGCAATGTATAAAGACCCTATAGGTTTATTTTAAAAAAAAAAAATCCCTAGTTTTCCTCATACACGTTGTAGCTTTCTAGCCACATACTGGAAAATTAGCTTTATGTCCAAACAAAAAAAAAAAAAAAAAAAAGAGACATAACTGTGGAGACCAAGCCCCTACATGAAAAGTGGAATTTAAGAGCTTATGACTTGCTTGGATACAGCAGAAAAGTGAATGAATAAAACAGGCCTGTTCTGCTCAGTCATTCTCACTTGTAATGGCTGTACACAGCTTGCCAACAGCTCTTTCTCAGCCTTCGAGAACAGCCCGACGAGCCTGTTCCAAGTGAAGTATAAAAAAGTTTATCACTAGGTAGTTTTACAGTAAGGCAACTTCTGCTCTCTTTAGGTGGGGTTTTTTTTGGGTTGGTTTTTTTTTGTTGTTTTTTTTTTAACAAGTACAACAAGCAGAGACAGTTACAGGGCAGAAAGCTGAACACAGAGATATTTTTGTGTTTCCACAAGGAAATCCCTATTCAAATATATGTTAAAATACAGTGCCCTTAGAAATCCCTGTGCTATTTCCAGCCATTGTCAGTGTTGGCACCACCCACAGATAACACAGGGAGGAAGGGGGGATGCCTCAAAGGTGATGCTCAGACCCCTCCCCTCCGCAGGACCTTTCCTGTGCCATATTCGGGAGCTCTGCCTTTGTTCTGTCTAGTTCAAATGGCTCAAGCGACGTGGCTTCCACCCCTTCCCACCGGGGATTATTCCACAGTCTAACAGATCTTACTAGCTGGAAGTGTTTCTGGATTTCAGCCTACATTTTCGGTGCTGAATTTTATCCCATTACTCCTAGTCATACTGCTTGGACCACCCAAAACAATTCTTCTCCAAACTCGGATATTTATACCCCTCGAGTGCAGGACTGGTAGTTTTAACATCGCACTGTTCCTTCACCCTCTTTCCCTCTCATTCAGACAAACTGTACGTATTTAATTCTTAATCTTTCTTCTCTCCTCTAGTCCATTAATCTACTTTTGTTGCAGCTGTCTGAATTCCCTGCGATTTGCCAAAGTCTTTCTGGTAAGGAAAGATCCACGCACATATGAACTTTGTATCTCCTAAAGCTCTGTCTGATAAAAGACACGGACTAATACACACGCACACAGAAACACACCAGACGTTTTCCAAATTCATTCTTTTTATAGAAAGAGCTTAGCTTCTTTCAGGCAGGAAGCAAAAGGCATTTGTCTTTTTAAGTCCCCTAACAGAGGTGGAAAAGCAACATACTGTACTTTTTTTCAGATAAGAAACCGCCTGACTCCCAACTGTTTTCCACGATTGCTCATTCTACCTTGCAAAAGCAGTGTATTTATCGATGTCTTCCTCTTCCAGTCCTTTAAGGAAGCTCACGTGGAAACTTCATGTTCTGGTTTTCAGAAATTGTTCGACTCGCCTTCAGTGAGTGCTTAACAGTACCCTATGCCTGCCCCTCGCGCTTTCCTTTGCCTCCTTTTTGCTGTAAAAACCAGGCAGGGAGACAGGTCACAGATATGAACAGGGAAACCCAATTCGACATTCCCCTTCCTTAGCATTTTAGAACCTCAGATTGCTGCCGGACGATAAAATAATGCAGAGAAGGGAAAGTCTCCTTTGGACCCCAAGGCAAAACTCCTGCCACCCTCATGTGGAAGTTCATCTTTGCTCCACCAGAGACTCTGGGCTGATCTTGGGCAAGTATATCACTGATCTCTGGGCAGCCACTACCTTCTCCCAAAATGGGCTTTTATATATGATATATACTTTAACGCTTTAACCCTGAATACTTTAAAGGCTATTCAGTAACTAACAACCATTGCGGAAGATTAACTTCCTAGCTATAGTTTGGGGTCAGATATATAATCAAGACCTTGATTTTGCAGACAGGTAAATACATGTGACTTCAAGTTCTATTTAACTGCAGCAAGAATAGGGAAAAACAGGGGGAAAGAGCACATAAAACGTCTAAATGCACTTTAAACTGAATACTTATTCACTGCAAGGCAGGGCAGAGGGAGAAAAGTCCTTGCAGGTTGATGCCACCTGCCCGTATGTAAGTTCTCTCCTCTAGCAAGACAACTGTGAGTATCTAGCATTAGAAGTCATTTTATTCCTTGCAAATGCCTAGGACATTTTCATAGCAACAGAGAGCTGCAAAAAAAAAAAAAAAAAGGCATGCTCAAATAGTCACTGAAAATCTTACTATTTATTTCCCTTTTCTAGTCTATTTGTATGCTTACAAAATCCAACACACATTTTTATTCAGAAGTTGAAGTCACCCAAAACTCTTCTTCACTTGCTCGTTTCATACCAACAAAACATGTACATGCAAATATCCTGAGCATAAAGAAAACTCTTAAAGTCATTATGACATTATTTATACCCTGAAGCGAGTCATAATTTGTATGCACCCTACCAAGTACTTTCTGTCAAAGCTAAAGTAATTATTAGGAAGTATGAAAGCAGGTGTCACTTCTGGCAAGTTGTAAGATGGCTTTATATTCTCAGTTGCAATGGGATAAAAATGATCCCTAAAAAGAGCATAGCAGGCTATTACTTTACATCCAGTATATATGTGAAACATAACAGTTGCCGCCTGTACTTTTTTTTCCTCCTTGGTATTTTAATTAAAGATTCAAGCTCCTGAAAGACAAAACCTAAAAATATGTGCAAAATCAATCCCATTTTGCATAATTTCTATTTAGTTTCATAACCAACTGTCAAGCCATCTGACCCTCATTTGCATGTGCTATAAGGCAGGCAGCCGAGCTCGCTTCCACCACAGTGAGACACAAACTCTGTCCCTGCTCACTCCCATGTAGGAACCTCCGGCTTCTCGGATGAATCTCTGCTACAGCACTTCAGGACAGAGGGGACAGTGGTTGTTATGATTACGGGGCCAAAACTTTTCCAGCTTGGGTGCCTAAATTTAAACGCCTAACTCCATCTTCAGGCATCTGAATAAGCTGCTAGTGTTTCAGAGGTGCTGGGCACCCAGCATCTCCTACTTGTTTCTGTCAAACTTGCCAAAAAGAACATCTGCTTTTAATTAATTTACCAAGAGCTGCAGGTACGCAGGACCTTTAAAAGCCATCCCACTTACTTCAGTCCCTAAATATAAATCCAGGTGCCTACCTCTAGGCAGTCAACTTTTAAAAATGCTGAAAAAGAAAAAAATAGCATTATTAAATAAATAGATATATGAAAAACACATGCAGATATACCCAACGCTTTTGGATTCTTGTTCCATACTTGACATATGACGTGATGTAAAAGAAAGCAGATCTGATTTTGTCGGAAAGTAGCATTTCATGCTGTAACTAGAGTACGTACACTGCTAATAATGAACATAATTATAATAAGGAAAGGCATTCAGGGAAACTTTCTTCAAAAGTTGCTCCTCTTCCTTGGATAAGCAACCAAGCAAACCAACCCCCAAAAGTGGTTGTATTTATGCTAAGAGTTTAGGGAAATTGCAAATTTACTAGCATATTTATTATGCCAGTTTATTTTATTTTTCTTTCATTCAGCCAGACACCCACATTCTTGACAGCGTAGAACTTGAAAAGATTTTTTTTTTAATTTAAAAACTGCAAACAGAAGAAAAATACAGGCTGCCACCTGCCTCTGCAAATCTTTCACATGTGCTTTTGTGCTTCTGAGCACGATGCAACTGACTACCCCATAAAGAATAATATTCAAACACAGCAGCAATATTCTACCCTACAATAGGGCACTGACTCAAAAGGCAACATGACAATGCACGTCTGCGTGTATATAAAATGCTGTCCTGCATCAGGGACCAGGGATGCCATGCTGCAAGACCAAGAGTCAATGGAGAGACTCACTGGTCCGGGGCTGCCCAATTTCTAACTGGGACTTGCTGCAAATGTGTGCTTTGGATTAAAAAAATTGCTCTAACCAGGCCTACAGTACACACACAACACAGTTAGTTTGTACCTGTGTGGGGGAAAGGCGGGTATTGCCACACCTAAATCCACACAGTTTCAGACACTGTACTATAGCTCCAACTGAGCCACCAGAGCCACAAAAACCTCAGAACAAAGGGGAAAAAAAATTATTATTATGGTTATTATGTTATTTTCTAAAAAAAGCCTCAGACTCCAAGCATGCCAAATCTCTAGGCAAGAAAAGAAAAGAAAAAAAAATGCCTGAGGAAAATCCAGAAATATATTTATGGCCGTTCTACATAAGGCTCATGTAACGACAAGGGACAGGACAGTCCTCAACAAAGGTCAGGTTTCCGCCAGGACCAGGACCAGAACTGTGCCTGGCCCTGCCCTGCCTGCAGCCTCCCAAAGAAGCTGCAGTTTGTTTCATCGAGCGAGCTGTTACCCTTGCTGTCACTTCAAAACTTCTCCCACCGCAAGCCCTGCTGGCACAGTGACCACACGGGCCACCACTTCCCCGCTGCGCTGCATCCTCAGAGCTGGTGCTGCCCCAGGCCTCAGCATGCAAGCTCTCCACAGCCAGGACGACACCAGAGGACTCGTCCCATTGCTCTTCAGCGTGCAAACACCGCATTGCGACTCTCGTACATGCCCACTCACGGGCGTGCAGGGAACCACCACCACCTCCCCACTCACAGCAGCCCCAGCAAGCTGCAACCGAGCCCCCTTTGCAGCCATGCCAGGGTAGGCTAATCCCCGCACCTGCTCCAGAGGCACGTTGAAAACAGGTTTGTAATCTTTGCAGACAGGCAGTTGTTCCCCTCACCCAGCAGCAGCAGCCACGTCTTGCTGCCACTCACATCAAGGCAGGGAAGAAGAGCCGGAGATGCTGCCCAGCCGCTGCCGCTGGGCACAGCCGGAGAGAAACCTGACCTGGTGAAGCAGTCAAAGCCATCGTGCTCCAGCAGCATACCAAGCAGACGCTCCTTCCGCTCCTTCTCACGCCACATCTCGGTGCCTCTCGTGATGCACGCGGGAACGGGAGCCGGGTACAAAGCGTATCTACCATGCTCCCCCTGCTCGCTGCAACAGGATCTGTCTTGCGCACCCGCCCTGCCCTTCCCACGGCGCGAGTGCCTGCCAGAAGCATAAAAGGCTAGAGGGATGGTTTAGGGGAAGAGAGGTTGGTCTTTCCTTGATACACCAAGTAACTGCTTGACATGGTGCGTGGGCAAGGGTTTTGCATGGGAGGATGTCTGCCCAAGCGTGGAGGGGGGGTATCCATCTCGCCGCCAGGGATGCCTCCTTCCCTTACTTCAGTTTGGACCTATGGCTACAGCTCTTACGCTTTGTGGGGACTGCAGTACAGCACGATCAGATACTCTACAGCCTTATCGAATAACCACTATGGGCATGCACACATACCGGGCAAAGCAACAAGTGCTGCAGATTGCCCACCTTGCTCAAGAGGAGGTGGCTGAGGTGCTGGCAAGCTGCTCTGCCCTGGCTTGTCTCTGCCACTGAGAGCCAGGTCGCTCCTCGTTACGCACAGCTCTGCAGCCTCCAGCGTAGCTCTGTCTGGAGAGACCAGCCGAGGGGCCGGCAGTCCCCACTCCAGTGCCTTTTGGGGGAGACAGCTGTGCTCTGGATTCATGTAGGAAGGCTGGAGAGAAGCCACCTACCTGCACCCTGCTCCCACCATGGCTCCCCTGGGCTCCGGGAGCTGGCTGGAAACAACACCACTTTGTTTTTCTTTGACATTCCCAAACTGAGCAAAAAAAACCCCAACAGCAGAGCAGTAGGAAGAAGCAGAGAAGGATGTCACATATTTATTTGTCATAAATTATGCTTGGGAGAGCATTAGGCACAACAAGCCATCACTCATTGGAGCAGGTTTCTGCTGTGTGTCAGAGAACTGCGCTACACTTCATTAGGAGCAACAACCGGACACCGGCAGGAGATGGGTCTCTGCTGCTCCTCCTCTCCACCCCCGTTCCAATTTCACCAAAACATTCTCCTTGCGTTGCTTTGGTTATCTCTTGGAAGGGGAAATATTTTTTTTTTAGCGCACAGGACAGTATGATACTTTAGGACCTAACAGGAAAGCCCCTACCCGAAACAAATGTGCTTCTGGTGAGAAACTCTTTGCCGCTGAATACTCAGATGAGGCACGCGAGACCAAACGCGTGCATACCTCCTCAGCCCCATGTCAGAGAGAAAGCACATCGGCAGTGGGATGTGCTAATGCAAACTCACATGCTCTGGGGTCCTGGCAATGCACCAGGGAGCAGGGGACTGCAGGCTCAGAGAAGCAGTTCCTGGCACTGGCCTCCAAAGACTGGTAATTTTGTCTGGGAGGCAGCAGGACTCTGAAAAAGTCTTGAACATTATTCCTGAATGGTTTCCTTGATGAAAAGTCTGCACACCACATGGTGAAGCCAGCAAATGTTTCTACAAGCGTCCCACTAACGGGCTGTTACCGGGAGGATGTGTTGCTCCCATGAGACCAGGCTGATGGTGAGAGCCTGGATACATGGGGCTGGGCTGTGCCATTAAAAGCGAGGAGACAGCACTTGGGTTTGATTTACTTCAGCGAAAGTGCTCTCCAACGAGGTTTGGGATGGAAACAGGGCTGCATTTTGTAGGTGGAGAGGCGGCAACCCGTTAGGAAGAAGCATTGATACCTGCAACTGAAATAAATCCAGCTACAAGCTGACGAGGCTGATTTGAAAGCCTCGACACCTAAAGCACAGACACCTAAGCGTGCTCTTCTGGGGGCTCCTGCAAGGGCTGCTGCCCTGGCTTCTCAAGCCACAGGCTTGTGTCGCACAGCCCTGCATCCGAAATGCGTGTGTTTTGTGCTACAGTATCCTGTCACGCAGGGACAGCCGCGAGAAATGCTCTCTTTGCAGGGAGACTGAGGACCATCACTCTTTTTCCCTCTGGTGCCAATAGGAAACAGCAGAGAGCTGCTGACAGAACAAGGACATCGCCCTCACCGAGGGTATTCCCAAGGGTGCATGTGAAAAATCGCAGGCGCGACCCTATTTTCCCTGAACCTTACTACCCCGAAAACACGCAGAGCAGCCGCTTTGAAGGGGCTAATCCACCCACTGCAGTATTTCTGGTAATGACTCACAAAATCCCACACGATTCTGATACCATTTTCATGATAAAACCAGCTGCCAAAATGAAACTATACATTCGGTGCTTGAAAGAAAGGAGGAAAAAAAAAAAAAAAGACAAAACCCTACTAGTTGTTATTAGTAGCGAAGCGGTGGAACATGAAACCGACAGTCAGCATACAGTGCGAGAACAAAGCTGATGGCTGCACGCAGACCCTCTGCAGACAGGGGTTTGAAAGACGGGCTCTGCAGCCCGCCACCAAGAATTTGCCTTCTTGTATGTTGCGACTTACACAGATGTTCGCATAATTTCTTGCATATGGACAGCAAAAGGAGCATTCATTTCAAGAATGACGTGATTGTCTGTGTGGTAAGGATAAGAAGGGAAAACGTTCAACATGTATCCAATGATACAGCTAAATGAGAAGCCAAACTGCTCCCAAATGCACTCAAAGGACTTCTCATGAAGTCAGTGAAAAAATTCAGATGAGACTTCATAGCACTCTTTCTTCCTCTCATTTAAAAACCCAAATTAAATTACACTCAAGCATCATACAACGAGATTCAGGAGCACAAAACGTATCGGAGCATCACAGTGTTCACTCACCACTGCAAAACATTAACTAAACTTGCTCTGAAAAATGTTTTGACTATTTATAGAGAAGCCAAGGGGGAAAAAAAGAAAAAAAAAAGAAGGTGCTTGCTGGGCTGTTGCATTTTTCTTTTTTTTTTTTGGCAGACTTCATTTGAAAGCAGCCAAACTCCCTTCTGCTTCTGTAAGGCAAACTAACAGAGCACTGGCTCTGCTGAGGTCACAGGAAGAGAGTACTTAAGCTTGTGCCTAAATTCGGGACAGCCTTGTACCACGTGCTTTGTCCAAAACCTACTGAACTCCTGCTTAAGCCCTGCCTTAAGGAGAGATGCTGCTTACCTCTTGCCTTAAGGAGAGATGCTTCCCTCAGGCTGCTCTTGAGCAGCCGTTGTAGGACTCCAGCACAAAGCCTACTGCAGGTTAGCAGCTGACATGTCATTCACTTCAAGGGATGCAGGATCACGGCATGGGAAATGAAAACACCCAGCGCTTCTTTCGGGTGCCCAGCACCCCACAGGACGGAGGTGTCACACAGCACCGATGAACTGGGAAGAGATGCTGGAGCAAATTCACCCTTGCGGCAAGTAAAGCACATATAGAAATTTTTATTTGGTCCATTTTCACAGCAGAAAAGATAACAAGTTTGTGTTCAAATAGCTGGCTGGACAGAACATACAGCATGTGAAGGCCAGTGCCAAAAAATTCCAATTAATTTATTTTTGTTTGATTTTTTTTTTTTTCAATTTAACATACTGAATGAATTCCTGAAATGAAACAAAACTTGTACGAGGAAAAAAGCAGTTAAGGTCATTTCAGAGGTACTTTCCAGCAACACTTAAAAAGCATACATGTCTCTCCAATATAAAACAGACTGCAAAGGGCTCTGAGAGATCGTCTGCATGTCGTCCTCCCTAGAACAGCATTATTATCACCAGAAACCTCAAGTATGCTCCTGCCTTCGTTCTCAGCTGGGCAAAACAACAGGTCTTAAGAGCTGCCATTTGTTCAATGAACTCAAAGGCTGTGAAACTGCACTGTCAGCTGCTTGTAACATGTCACCCTCCCCTGTATATTGCTCTAATGATCTGAGCACCCAGCATGCAAGAACTCTACATCACCTCCTCATCCCGAAGTTTTCTAAACCAAAGAGTAACAAAGAAAAAAGTAAGACAGCAGAAGGGAGTCACTTTGGAAAGTTGAGCAGCATCAAACAAAACTGCTAACCTTCTTTTGGCAAGGCGAAAGATTTATGTAACACTTTTTCCTCCTACTGAATGTATTTACTCTTAAAAATCGATTTCCTCTGTCACTATTTATTGCTGCACGTTGCTCAGTGGTTCTGAGAAACTGCATGGAAAATCACAACGTTATGCTTGTTAAATTGACCCTACAGGGCCATACCACCAGTGCATGCATCATCCCAAGAGGCAAGCCTGCCAAAGTCATGCTGTGCATATTATCACTAAACCCAAGACAAAATGCAAATTTGGCTGTATCATAGCTGATTTGCATAGCTTTCCATTGGTTTTCTACAACCTTTTTACAAAATGCCAATTTACTTCACTTTACTTCAGTGTGAGGTACTTACAGCTTTTATGCAAGGCAGATTTAGTAGTTAAAACATTAAAAGACATAATTAAATGCCTTTTGGAAATAGAACATAGCCTTCAATGTGACAACGTAAGGCACAGGACTTTGACTGGGACACAGAAATATTAATGCCCTTTGCAAAGGTGCAGACCCCTCTCTCTCACATGCTTGAGAGCTGCACAGCTTTTTCTGTTTTTTATCTGATCTGCAAAAGCAGAAATATTTGCTTGCAAACTACGAAGGGCCTGAATCCAGTTACTGAGTACACATTTCACTCACATTGATATCAGAATGGACGGCTGCCAGTTTAGTGTCTTGGCTGGCGCTCAAACGCGCTGATTGCTGAGCCTCCTTGGATTCGGAGTTCATGATTTTAAAAAAAAAGGAGGAAAAAAAAAAATCCCAGAACATTAAACAAAAAACCCTCCACAAACATTTATGAGATGCTACTGGGCCAGTTTTCCCCCTCTCCTCTTTTTAAGCTCAGTCCCTGGAAGCAAACATGTACAAGTAGCACCCTCTGTCAAGACAAGCAGCCAGGGAGTTTGGACTTTATCTCCAAAGCTACGATACAACGAACATTAGATCTTTCCTAGCCAAGCCATTTTCACACGTGTACCAGGGGCCAGCCCTCATTCAAGTCAGCAACAGAGGAAAAGATCGGTTCACAATTCCACATCTTAACTTGAAAAAAAAGGAGAAGAAAAAAAGAGAAAGAAAAGCTTGAAATGTTCTGAGACATATGTCACAGCCGGGTAACAGGGAACAGAAAGGCTGTCTGCCTTACACAAACCTATTTTTTCTTTCTTTTTTCCTCACTACTTACTACCAAAATCTACCAGGTTGAAAGGCAAGCCAGGAGCTCCTTGAAGCCCCCCTGCTCCCAAATACCTCACCTCTGAGCGTGTTACTCGACGCAGCTGGCACGCTGTGCGAGCCCTGCCTTCTCTGGCACAGCAGCAGACGCTGTAGATCAGGCCACTTAGACATTTCAATTGAACTTGACAGGTGTTTGTTAATAGGCTCTACAATACATTTGGGAAGGGCCGCCTGGAATTGTAAAATGGTTTATTACGACAGTTTAATAAGCCCGGTGCAGACAGTTCAGTGCATTATTTTCTAAGGCTGTAAACGTAAGTGACCAAAATCTGAACTGCATGGCAATACAAATATAACTTATAACTAACCCAATTAACGGCAAATGCATTCATATAGTATCTGTTACAACTGGACCTGATCATGCCGGGTCAGACTGGGAACCTCTCTGCTCCTTGCAGAATCAGTCCTCCATGTATTACCACAATTCACAGAAATCAGGTACATCTATTCAGTGATAACTGCTTGGGCTAATTATTACAAAATTCAATTTATGCTAATTTGCCTAAGGGGAGGGGAGCATAAAATTAACTTGACACATTTATTTAACTTTTTACGGTATTATTATTATTTAAAATTTATGACAGCATTGTGCCCAGAGGCCCCAGTCAGGATCAGGATCCTACTGTGCCTGGCATCCCACTGCATGTGCATCAATGTCCTCCCAGCATAATTTCGAGGCAAAGGCCCCATCCCTGCAAACTGTTATACAAGTGCTTGCCCCAAAGACTGGGAGCGAGGCCGTGGAAATTAAAAACGCATTAGTCTTGCTGAAGTGAAGCAGGTGCATTAGGCCACCACATCCTACCATGCACTGGCAGCCCACACCAAAAAGGCTCCTATTTCGGAAGAAAGTGACAGTTGAGTCACTTTTGGTTTTACCATTAAACATGTAGACACAAACATCCCTTCCTATCTACTGCTGCCTTTTCTTGCTTCTATCTTATAAATGGGATCATCATCCAGTGAATGAAAAAAATCATGTGTGTGGTGAAAGGCCCCAGAAAAGAGAGAAGATATGTGTCAGTAACTGATTTGGGGAATTGTCAAAATCTCACCTTTTATTTTAGACGCACAACGTGTAACAACACAATTTTTCCTTGCAGTGAACTTTGAAGGATATTTGCCTGAGAAAAGTAGCTAGCTGTTCCACCTGCCTTCATTTCTGGACATACAAACGCCCACCCTGAAAGGTCACCATTTGGACGATCATAAACACTCATCGTCCTTGAATAAGTTGGCCTTTTTATTTATATCCAAGTATGCTTAACCTCATTAAACAACTGTACTGGTCAGACATTATCAATATTATCATATTAATCAATATGCTATCATTATTTTAACTGAAATGGATTCAAATATTTTACAATATTTAATCAGAAGTAGGGAAAATGGGAACTTTTCTGAGTTAGGGTCTTAAAATTGAACTCTTCAGAGTACTGGCTATACTGATATGAGGTATGCAAAAGAGTGAAGAAGGAATTGCTGAAAAAGGGAATGGTGCCTCCAGGAGTCATTAGAAGACCGTCAGAATTAGGACAATATTAGGATTAGAAGACCACCTCTTCCGCTCGCTCTTTGATGGTGTTTTAGAAACAAGCCATTCATGCCATATGCTCTTTGTATTTGCTGGGGCTAAAGGGCACCACAAAAAAGTCAGCGTGGTCTAATTTCTAAGAAACTTCAGAGGCACCTCAGCTCAGGGGCAGGGGAGGTGTTAGCAACACGCTCCCCTCTCTGATCTTCCCCACACCCCAAAAAGAGACGAGGTTAGCCCATACAAGCAGAGAAAAAATTGAAACATCGGAAAAATATTCACTTGAGTGGGCTGTCCTAACAACCTTATTTCAGCACAGCATTTCAGGAGGGGTGAAGGCAGGCAAACTCACCTTTAAGGCTGCTCCTCCACTG
The DNA here is from genome assembly GCA_013389945.1 of Fregata magnificens. NCBI lineage: Eukaryota > Metazoa > Chordata > Aves > Suliformes > Fregatidae > Fregata > Fregata magnificens. The sequence continues at coordinate 293,096 of WAAD01012821.1, forward strand.
CTAACTTGCCTCCCTGTGTCCAAACACCACAAAGACCTTGGAACAGATTTAACCCCCGAACTGACACACTGGTGTAGCAGGTGGAGTAAGGACCTTTCCAGAGCTGCAGGGTTTTATTTAAAAATGTAAGTTTGGTGAATGTGTCTTCTGCTATCCTTCTACTTTCCTCTGCTTCTCCTTCTGCTGCAGTTCATGGGAGCTGTTTCAAGGTCCCATTAAATATGTCAAGCCTTTTACACGCAACTGCAACCTTGCAGCACAAAGCGAAACGGAGGCAGATGAAAGAAAAAGAAACCATCATTTAGCCACACACAAATTCTGTGTATTTTGCATATCACTCCTAACACGGACTGGCAGCCCACACCAAAAAGACTTCTGTTTGGGAAGAAAGTGACATTTGAGTCACTTTTGTTTTTATCATTAGATATGAAGACATCAAACATCACCTCCTACCTAATGCCTCCTTTTCTTGCTTCTATCTTATGAACAGGGCACATGTTTCTGTGGTCCTTCAGAGCACTGCCTGCTTGACTCAGCGCCGGGACATCGTTTGGTGCGTGCAGATCATCCCATAACTGATGGAGTGTGTAAGATGCCACCCAAGGCTCTGCTGAGCTGCCATCCTGGCAGGATGCGGTACCACTCTGGTCTTGAGTACCAGAAAGGTACATAAGGAACAGGCCTACGAAATGCTGTTTCTACTGCCAGCAGAAAGCACTGGCTTTGCTTGCTGCTACCCATCCCCCTTTCACGCTACCGTTTTCTGCTGAAGAAGAGGCACCAGAACTCTGCCAGCCTTTGCCGTGCGGGCCACGCTTTGCCCATGCGAGTCCCATGAGTGAGACACCTTTGGTTAGGTTACGCAGTGAGAGGAACTTCTTGGAAAGGGGAATTTAGTCCTTTTAACCTTTTACTCCTTCTAATGGTTGGTTCCATTCTTTTTAAATCCCAAAGTAACAACATCCATTCTCTGACACAAAAGGCCTTTATCAGGCTTTAAAAACAAAAAAAATAAAAAATAATAATAAAAAAAAATCAAACTAACCTGCTTACTTCAAAGTCGTACTCTCATAATTTTAGCTGGCACATCATGAACAAAATGGTCTAGAACTAACCTCAAACAGTCATCTGGAGAAAAACAACATATTTTCCCATGTCATCACCACTATAGCACATACTAACCACAACTATTCAGCCTGTCAATTTTCAGTTTATATTATGATAACTTTACCTAAAAGCATTTCGTGGTTCAAAAACAGCATGTGCAATGCCAAGGAAACATTTGCTGAACTGACAAGCATGGCAGTGCTGGTGTGAGGAATATGCTTTCTGCAGAACGTGAAGCAGAGGAAAAAGAGATTTCACTGGGGACAAAGGACTTCTCAGAAATTCCCCAAAACACTGCTTCAGGCTGGCTTAATCCCACAGTCTAATCACGGTAGGTTGTGAAGAAGGAGGCTTAGTTTGGTCCTCGGGTGGTGAATTTTCCACAAAAATGTCCAAGAACTGTGATGAATGGGAAAAAGAACACATGAATCTTTCTTACTTGCATTAGCATCTCCACTTCCACACATAGGAAGGTTTTTCACGTCCACCGAGGATTTAAGAGAGGTAAAAAAGTAGAGATTCATGGGAGTCTGGACAGGGAACTATGTGAGAGGCACAAAAGCAATGCATTTTAAAAGGACTTTAGCAAATACACTTTTAGCCGTGCAATCCCCATGATTCACAAGGAACCAAGCATTATACAGTCTTCAGTTACTTTCCTCATTTTAAGGAGGACAAAGGCAAACCCCTCATTAACGAAGCACTGTGGTTCAAATTCTATACTAAAAACCCCTCGACTTTGACAATCGTACGCCCACACTCAGGCTTCAAAAATATTCTCATGCTACAATGCTGCCTGTGTCATCACTCCAGAAGCAAATGAGAAGTCACTGCATCACTCCCCAGTGATCCAGGGCAAGGAGAGGATGGTCGTGACTGCAAGAACTTTAGCTGGATGCTTAGGTAGGGACAGCAAACCAAGCAAAGAGAACTAAACCAAACAAAAACAGACAAAAAAACCTTGAGAAACCTATGAAAACACTCTGCAACCGATGGTATTACTCTCTCCTTTGTACTGATTTGCCCAAAGTTGGGCCACAGCGGCACCATGCAGGTTTCCGTAATAAATTAATTGGTAGCTTTGCTTCTGTGGGCTGCAAGAGCCGTCTGAGCCACTTTGCTTTGACTGCACCTTCCCTGCCCCTTCTCCTCAGCAGCGCTGTGACTTCCTAAGGTGCAGCTTAGACACACCAGGGCAGCTTTACTCCTGGGGACGAATGGGAATGCATTTCCCCTTCTTGGTTTTGGTGGGAGACACACTGAAAGTGATGCACTCTCCCCGAGGACAGCCAATTTCAATACCAGTTGGACTCTAAATGAGCCTCCTTTAAAGGGCTGCTCTGAAGCCAGGCATTGTTCCCCCCCTCCTCACTTTTTATGAATTAGGAAGGATGTGTGTTTCTGTGTGTCCTCTCTGGACAGATATTCTGCCTGGAAGGAAGAAGGAAATGGTAAGGAAGGGGCAAGGATGGGGAAAAATGGGTAGAAGCCCTGCAACTGAGCTTACATTTATCTCAAAAATGAGTGAGAAGTTATCTGACTGTGGTGCCCCACACCCAAGACTTACAGTCTGAGGCACAAGTTTGAGCAGATCTTCCATGATCTCACGGTGAGTCTGAGATAGACCGCATCCAGCACTCACAAAATACACAGCTGCGTTCCTCCATTGCTCTGACAGCGATTTATGTCAATGAATGTACTGCCGCTAACACGCACTGAGCTCCCACTCCAGATGCCAAAGCCGTGCTCTGCACAAAGCTGGGACTGTGTGGTGCCCAGGCACAGCTTGCTGTTAGCTGTATTTTCCCCCCATCTCATGGAAGCTTTAAGGGACCCACTAGGAGAAAAGCAGTAGCATTGGAAGTTGTGTCCAACCACTCAATAAACTAACCTCAAATTTTTTATGCAAGTATTGCAACTCAGCAGTTCTACTATGGGATCCCAGAAAGCACGAGACTTTCTTAATTTAGCAAGAACAACTGCATACGATGTCAACTACTGAAAATCTCAGTGTACAGCAGAAAGTGTTTTGAGTCAACAGACTGAAAAGCAAGGCTGCTGGATTTTTGTTTGATTTTACAGCATGTTTGACGTTTTCAAGATGAGACTTAAGGAGATGTAGTATCAGATTTGAAATCTTCTCTGCTTGAATCTTTCATTATTTTCAGACTGTGCAATGTGCTTTAGTTTGATTTTATTTTAAATATAAAAACCATGTTTCACAGTTGAGGCTTTATCATGTTCACAGTACTTAAACGTGTGCCTGACTTTAAATCAGTGAAGCTGTTTGAAATCAAAGGTATAAGAAGGCGTTAAAAAGGTAAGTGTGCCCTGAAGTGTTGTCCTGAACAGGAATTAGACTTCAGTATGTGATTAGGTGTCTCTAAAATAGGTCTTCCTTGTCTAATAATAAGCACAGATCACAATATATCTTGTGTATCAAAGGGTAGCAAAAGCTACGTGTCTTGAGGAGAAAGACTGAGCAGAGAAGAACTGGAAGCCTCTGGGCATAAGATGTGATTGTTTTATTAGAAGGAAGATTAACACATGAAGGCCAAGGATAAAGTTGAAACTCAAAAGGAATATGAGTCAGGGAAGTTGTTCCAGATGGCAGAGCCATGTGGGATGTGACTCCAGCATCTACTGTGGAAATAAAAAGGAAGAAATGAAAACTTAGTGTTGAGAGAGCATATAGGACTGACAGGAAAATAAGAAAGAACTTAGAGTAGTAGAAGGAAGTTAAAGGCAGAGCAATGAAATGAGGCCTTCAGAAATTTTGAAGTGCAGCAACACCACTTCAATCAGCCAGTACAACAAAGGCTCAGTCACTTTGTTTCAGATAAACCTAAACATCTCATAGTTTCAGTGCCTGTCCAGAGCACATTCCCTCTCCTTCAGTCAAGACATGGGGTTTGACATATCATGTGGACAGCTTCTCAGGAGCATCTCCCAGCATCTACTGAAGCGACAGATGATTTGCAGTATCCCGTTACTGCTGCTTCCACCCCTGCTAATATGTCCAATATCATAAATGAGTAAGACAGAATTATGTCAGATGGTGTCTTGGGCAGCTTAAGACTAATGGGAAATTTTAAAAAGTGAAAATTAGGCTGAATATGATGTAAGACTTATTTACAACTCCTTAAGGGAAGTGGAGGAAGCCACGAGGTCTGGACACTGGGAACTTAATAGGGCAAAAGACTTAAAAATTCATTGCAGGGAACTGTCCCATCTTGTCAGGAAAACGGACATGGCATGAACTACATAAACAGTTCTCTGCACCTCTTACTTCAGTGCAAACAGGAGGTACATGAAAATAAAAAAATAACGAAGTACGAGCTAATAGACAAAGATCTGAAACTATTCTAGTCAAATTCCCCTTTGATTCAAAGATGGGATTTTCAGCCAGAAGTTCGAGGTGATCTTCCTGGACTAGTTAGTCCATTCGCTGCACAACAGCCCACGCTACCATCTGCAAAATGACTGCAAAGGTAGGTTGATTTGGGAGCCAACGTACACACTCTCCGAAATCTCCACTGTCCTCCACGCCTGTGTACACAGGCACATTATGACCTCTTTGTTTTGCAGAGTCTTTTTATTACCTTTTATGTATTCAAATACCTAGCCAAAATGGGCTTTGACCGAGGCCTACAAACCTAATGCCATAATAGTAATAATAAGTTCGATATGAGGGATTCTTATTAAAATGGCAGAGAAGTACACATTACACATACAAATAATCCCGGAAAAATAATTTCAGAGACATGTCTGCTCTTGACTTTCTGTACTGAAGGCCTAACATAAAGTCTATGAAGTCAATAAAAAGACTCGGAGATTTCATTCAGGCTACAGTACTTTTTGATGACTGATGCTTTCCAGTCATGTTCCTTCCCGGTCATGGCTTCTCCATTTCAAAGCAACTGAACTTTAAACCTACCTAAACTAACATAGTTGAAAACAAGTGACCTGAAGGTAGTTCAGGAGTCTTGGTCTTCATATAGTTATCTTTGCAGAAGCCACAGAGCCTGTGGTCAGCCAGCTACTTGTTTACCTGTCCCTTCTTCCCAGTGAAAGGATGCTTACTTAAATATTCCTTTTTTAAAAAAAAAACACCTTAAATTTGCAAATCTCTTCTCTCTTGCAAAGTATAAACTCGTTCTTCCAAGACACAAAATGAATCTGATTGCTTTAAACTATCTTGGCTTTATCTGGGTGCATAAATGAGACATTTAACTGCTACAGCCATGTACATCAGCACACCAGACACAAAGCAGTGCTAAAACCCAGGCTGCAACTCTTGCATATCTTTCACGCTTATTCTTTCAGCCTTGAGGATGTTTTCTTGGTTAGTCAACTTTAAATCTATCTATTGTATATACAGTACTATTTAAAAACAGCACTCAAGTGTAAAAGATAAACATGTGCTCCCACTGAGTTACTAAACACAAGATAATAAATTTGCATCCCTGTGATTATTACTACTACCGTGTAGCTGCCTTCAATGTACAGAGCAATACAAAACCACAGCACTGTGCCAAGTAAGTGAGAGGCCCTGCGCAGAAAAAGGCCAGTGCTCTGGAGGTACAAACAGAGCTGTGTAAGGGAGAAATTCAGCAGTCACTGAAAACAGGGCCTGCCAGACATTAAACGTGTATAATGAGGATAAAGGGAGAATTTCTTCATGAGAATGGGAAGGCTCTTCCACTTGGGATACATGGGGACAAGCCCCACAGTTACAGGGAAAGAAAGCAGCTCTATATTTGCATTTACTGCAGAAGTAAAACATGAGCAGTGTCGAGGGAAAGGAGCACAAGAGCTTTGCCTAAGGTGCCAGGAAAGATTCAGAGCTCCCTGCAGCAGAGGAACCCAGCTCTGCGCAGAAGAGGAGTGAAAACATCCCAGGAACATGAGGAAGGTACGTTCAGAGCAGCCAGAAACAAAACCACCAGCAAGATTTCGAGCGGCTAATTGAGTCGGAGCCCTTCTAGTAGCACGTCCCATTCTACCGAAGAACAGAGAGAGCAGATTCGTGCTCCGCATCTCTGCCGTCCCTCCACGTTCACCTATCTCTGCACCATCTTCCCTCTGGCATCCTCCAAGAGCCCAGCCTTGCTCCACATCCTGCCGTGCCATCCCGGCACCTGGGCAAGGGCTGCCATGACCTGCTGGATGCAGCGGTGGGGCTCGCTGCCGGCCACCACTGAAGACAGTTAGCAAGGGCAGAGCTTGACTGTCTCTTCCCCCTTGGTGTCAGCACTACCTCATGCCTGCTGAGTTTAGCAACAACAAAAAATTTTGTAGGAATTTAATTGTCTTTGAGACTTCTACTTCCTGCTGGATTTGGTGGGAATTAGCCAAGAGACTCAGTGTTATGGGAGGGGGGACTGGGGACAGACAAGCAGACAGACAGACATCATCACCACCACTACACACCTCACTTCCTTGGAATCCAGGCTAAAAACACCCAGGCTCTGGAGCAGAAATACTCATGAATACATTTCATAATGCTTGCCCAAGGAGTGATATCAGTATCATCATCTCCATTTTATGGCTGCTGCACTGACTGGTCATGACACGCCTCAAGTCACCCATCAGATAGCTTTTCCTTCTAGCTCTGCTGCTATGTGTCCTGATTGCAAGTGAGTGCCCTACCAGTAGAGTCATCCCAAACCGCAGGCTGCATGAGAGGAAAGGGCTGCAGGAGTTAATACCTGAATATCTGAACGCTGGCTAGTCTCTTTGCAGACAGGAAGGAAAGGGAAGAATTTTAAAGGTACAATAGAAACCAAGAAATGCAATTCTCCTTCCAAAAGGCAACACCTGCCTCTTCCAGGTTCAGTGCACTAGACATTGTAGATGCATTTCATGAAAAGGCAGCATAGAACAAGACTGACTGCAACCAGCACACGTCACAGAAGTGATTGCTTGAATTAAGAAAAAAGCCAGAATCAAAACAGAAACCCAAAGAAGTCTGAGCCAGGGAGAAGGTGGGATCTGAACTCCACCCTTCTGATCAGACGTCTTCTCAAACTCCTGGGGGACCTGCTCTAAGGAACCTATAATGTTTCCACTGCGCTTCAAATCTAGCCATGCTTAGTGCTATTTGGCCAAACCTTACCAAGGCTAATTTTTTACCATCTTCCTTTGTTCCCTTTGCATGTGAAAGGATAAAGGAATCAGTAATCGTTCAGGAATCATTTAAACGATTCCTTATTTATTAAAACAATGCAATTTCCCTTGTCTTATCCCTTAGGTTCCAAATTTTGCATCTCAGAATTACTTCTTACCAAGGGAAGAATGTTCCTATCATTACAAGTCGAATCGAAAAAATTAGAAAATAAGAAGACAGGAGTTTACTTTTTAATGCAAGAAATGGTATGAAAGAGCAGCGTGAATTGCCATTTTATTTCTCTAATTGCATATCCTCCTCTGTATCTCCTCCTTTCTTATCGTTTTCAGGTAAAGATCAAGGATACAATTTCTCCCCTGCTCCACCACGAAACAGAAGGCAAGCAATGTGCCCAGCAAGACTTGACCTCTGCCATCAGTACCCTACCTGCTGTCAGCCTGTTCGACATCAGCAGGGTAGAAATGCCTCAGACTGGATACCACAAGCTCTCCCACACTGCTGCTATTACTAGTCTTAAGACTGATGGTCCGCACAGATAATCACATTTGTAGTGACAAACACTGTCTGAGATCAAAGTTTTTGCAGTGTTTGTTTTGAGCTGCTACATAGCTACCATTACAAGTTACTGCATATTAACGCAATGTCGAAAAAAGTACCATGTGGTCATGTCAGGACACAGCATTGCCCTCATTTTGTGACTTCCTTCATCAAGGTATCAAATTCTCCTTCCTGGTACACCTTTGAACTACATTAAAATAAATCAAGTGAAAGGACGGTATCAGAGAGGAAAGACATTCAGGAACGCAGTCATCTGGGAATGGCTCCCCAGATGAGTGCTCCTCTCTCTCTGTTGCAAGCTTGATCGGACCATCCACTCTGATCAGGCAGGTAGGCTGGATGAGAGCCACATGTGGCATCTTCAAGGGTCAAATACTGTTTAGATAAGGCACTGGTCTGACTAAGAGCCATGAGAAAGCCTCCTACAGCCTCCGTTCCAGTAAGACAGTTTACAGACAAACAATCATCAATCTGTAACTCCTCATCCCCCACACCATCTTCACCAAAACAAAAATGGAAAGACAAAAAAACCCCACAGAACCAAAAGGAGATGCTTTAATATGACAAATCTTTTCTATACCCAATCACTTGGGTTTTCCAGCACAATACAGCCACTGAAACTGAACTCATGTGAGCGCAATTTCAGTTTCAGCTACACTGATACCATACCAGTTTTGCACGACCACAATCAGATAGTTTGCTTGCTCTTTGCAACATTTTGAAGTCCTGAAGGAACGTTTAAAAAGAAATGCCTTCATTGAGCTTAAATGCATTATGCCATAAGCCTTAAAATACCAACCGTAACTCAATTAAGGATCATTTATCCTGCTTCCATTTGCTTTCCTGAAGAAGCAATCACCACTGCTTTACACGTTACCTTTAGCACTGGTCTCATCAGACAACAAGCTTTGTGTTGGCATGGTGGTTTCCCTCTTAGACCACGGATAAACACCATTCCCTACTGCTTCCAGGCTCCAGCCCTGACATGCCAGGCAGCCTTAAGAGCACGCACGGGTCAACAAGCAGGCTCAGGGCTCAAGTTTGTAACAGAAAAAACAGCTACTATAGGCCTACGGTGGCCATGGGGTGCAAATGCTGGGATTCGTCCCCTGCCACTAGCAGTCCAGTGCTCTTTCATCTGCCACTCTCCACTTTCAATCCCAATGTGGTTGTTCCAGTGAACAAAGCTCTTCCCTCTCTTTCAAACCATTTTTACGCACTTAATGGGTGCAGATCTGGGAGCGAACTGGAAACTGCCAGTCCCAATCTGACCAAGGAGCAACATTAAATCTGCAATTCTGATTGAGCTGTCCTGTTAAGGTGTTCCTGGCAAGATCTTATTAAGCAGCTGGAATGAAACCAGTAACTGACATTAGTGATTTAAAATTGGTGAAATACCTGCATTACAGTGAAAAATTATCTGCATATTGCTTTGGTGTGTGGTTTATACAAAACAGACTTCCTCTAGAAAATACGGAGTACAGCTCAGTCTGAATCTAGCCTGTCTTATACATGCTCTAGGCGTGCAGAGCCAGCACACATCCCCTCAAGAGAACAAAACACATCCTTCTAGTATTAGATACACTGAGCCAGTGTTTACACACTGATCTGCTAACAAGCAGACCCGGGAATTCCAGAACATGAGATTTATATTTATTGCTATTTTACATTACCACAGAACGTGCCAAGTTCGGGTACTTTAAATTATGAGGGCTGCTATCGCACATTCCCTTATCAGTCTTTCACACAACTGTGTTACTGAAGCATCCCGATAAGAATGTCTAAAATGTCTGCTATGTTTTAAAACAGCAAACTCTTCCTTTTCAGCTCTGACCCAGCCATTTCAGTCAACAAAGCTCTTTCTACTCTTTCAAAACACTTTCTACTCACTTAATGGCTGCGATCATACTGACTGTCTTGGAAACTGCTACTTCCAAAAATAAAGCAGCACAGCTATTTATTCATGGTAGTGGCTTGATGTGATATTTTGAGGACTACCATTTCACAATATGGAACAAAACACGGACATCCATCTTTTGACAAGAGATCTAACTATGACACTCCAGGCTTCATACACAGAACATTAACGCACCTTTTAAATGAAGAAAATCAGGAAACTGTGCAACTAAAACAAACAACTTGCCAAAACCAGCATACGTTTTTGCACTTGCTTTTACATTCCCAGGCTCACTAAGATCAATGTATATATAGATAGGCATGTGTGTATGTGTATATACATATGCATTCATTCTCAACCACGTTCCTCAGGAAGGTGCCAGTCAGAGGAAGAACAGTCAGGAGTGTAAAAAGCCATTTCTACTATAATGAGCAAAAATAGGTTTATTTGTTGTCATTTTGGGGTTGTCAGGGATTTTTTGATTGTTTCTTCTAAAACCTGTCTTCTCTAAGCTCAGCCAATGTCTTTAAAACAATAAAACTTACCCATGCTGCAATAGCTACAGCTGGAATTTAATGTTAAAACACCAAATTATGAAAGCCACCTATCCCTGCACTCACTTCATTCTGCAAGAATCCCACTTGGGAAGGAAGAAGAAGGGAGAGGTGGAGTGGGGAATGCACAGCTAATTAGCGAGGTTTCACAATCTAATTCGACCTGCCAACCCATTTTTCTGCCAGTCGTGCACACGTAAATAGGATGAAAAGCAGAAAGTCCAAGTTCTTCATATTTTTATTCCTCAGTCCCACCATTTCTGATTGTCTGCCTGGGTACTTCTGTCCTCTCATCATCCCCCTCTCCCTTGGAGCTCCAGACCACCACCCCAGAACCAGGGGAGTCATTCACATGCAACAAAACAAACAGGACAGAAGACACCTAGCAGCATGTGTTTTTCTGAGAGCAAGGAGGCTACGGGCAGTTAGTTGCTCAAGATCTTCCCTAACACTTAATACCTTTACTGCAGTCCCAGCAAGTCACCCAAGGCTGAGTGATTCTTGACAGCACATACAATGAAACTCCAGGAAATACCTGTGCTGCACAGCCACATGGCACAGATTCGTGGGCTTGTGCTGAGAGGGCTCAGACATTTATAGGGTACACTGCAGGGCAAGGCTGTACAGACACACTTTTACTCTCACCAGTGTCAGACAGCACCCTGCTCAGTCTAATTAGCATAATCAGGGAAGATGTAAGGGAAGAAGCAGGGCTAATTAGCCTGAGCAAAGCACCTTGTCAGCTTGGGAATCTCTGCATGGGGCTCGGATGCACAAATAGATGTACCCATCATGACTGAGCCTTCCTTACTCCCTGCAGTCAGCAGGTATTTCATTATGCCCAAAAACTACTTACTGCTGAAGCAACGTGTCTTGTCATCTGAGAGCAGAGTGGGGCGATTCCTCAGTTCTTAATGCTGCTTTTTTGAAGCAAAGAACTGCAGGGGTCTCACAGATCGATGTATGATGCTTTCTCCCATTGCATGTGCTTAGGCAGATAAATCAACAGTCTTCCTTTGCATAATCTTTTTTGAGAGAGGAGGATCCTATTATGTTTGTAATGTATATTTTTTTTCTATTTCCTTGTATAGCATTCTAGGTAGTTGAAGAGAAGGAGAGGAAGAACACGGTACTAACTATAGTTTCACTACTTCACTGTACCTTCCCCATCTCAAAACACTCTCCAGATGGAAAGTTTATTTGTAAGTAGGCAAGCAGAAGGCTGACTGAAGAAAAGTGATAATTACATTAGAATAATAATAACAACAAGAAAACCCAGAGCTAATGAAGACTGCCTGCTTAATTTAATTTAAGAACAGGACTTCACCCTATAATGAAGACATATAAAGCTCTGTAGCTCACTCACCCTTTCTACGAATGTCATCCAGAGCAGTAGGACTGCTCACTAAGCCAAACGCCTTCAGTTGAACTGGTTTAACTGGTCAATGATAACAAGAAGGAAGTGCTTGTACTTATATCTGCTTGATCACTCTGCAGGCTATCCCTCAGGTGGAATAAAGATAGTTACACAAACATTTTAATGCATCTAGTAGAAGTAAAAAAGAATCCTGCTAATTCTCCCTGTGGATCTAACGGACATGTCAGCTGAGAAACGAGTTACGAGGACCTTCCCACCTCAAACAGCAGCAGTCCATGACGCAGACTGAATGACAAAGAGACATTATTTTGCCTTTTTGCCCCACAAGAAGCTGGTGCTTTAACAAAGTCGCTTGCAGTGCATGGTTTTACAAGAAAACAAACAACACTCCTTTCAAAAAATGTAAACCAGATCCAAAACACTTTAACTGTGAACATGAAAAGCATTAGTTCCTCCAGTGCTCTTCCTGTTGCTCCACCTTGAGTGTCAAACTCACTTTTACTTCACCACAGGTTCGTGTTACCTGAGGTTTCTTTTTGTGAACTATTTGCATCAGAAATGCTAAATCAAGCTGTTGAGAAGAGAAGTTTTATTTGCCAGAGAGACAAACTCCCAGCAGCTGAAGGCTTAAAGCACAATTTGCCCGCTGCCTGCATTGTGGACACCTCTCCATTGCAAGGAATCTCTGTAGTCCTGGTCACAAATGTCCACCCATCAGGGAAGCCAAACCACATTTTGCCTAGCTTCTTGCAGCTGGCACAGGTTTTGTAATGCTTTAGCAGGATTCACTCCAGTCCAAATGCTGGAAGTGAGACAAAGGGAATTTATAAATCACCACCCCAATTCTGACTGAAGATTGTGACTTGTGTGACTGAGGCACAGAAACCCACGAATAACCTTCCTCTCATCTAATGCAACCCTTGCTCCGCAAACAGATTTCTTCTATTACTAGTGCAATATCTTGGTAATAACTTGAACTAGTGCAATAAACTTGATTTGCCATAGTGGGGATGGTTTCTGTATTATTTAAAGAGCTGCCAGGAGAACCCATCAGAAATAAATAAAAGACTACAGCATCTCAGGTTTCCTTAGCCTGTCTCTACTTCTGACAGCCTCAACAGGGAAAGAAGCTAAGAGCAATCCTGGCAACTTGCTGCTTTATCATCTTCTTCTTGACCTTTGTGCCATCAGGTGCCTCTGAAACATTCATCAGTGTCTGCAGCTGGGAACACCAATGCTGATTACCAGAAACACAAAACTGACTGAGAAGGAACACTGATACCATCAATACTGCCAGTTTCTTGAACACTATCATCTAATATTCCTTCCCAACATAAGCATCCAGGGTCAACATGCCTGGTAGGCTGCAAACAAACCTGGAATAAATATGAATGAAGAAGTGGTTCAGAATAGTATTCTGCTACAAAGGGCTCATGACCGACCCCTTTTAACTAACCTACCAGTAGCAGCAGCCTTTCCTTTTAAATGCACACTCTAAACAGAAAATGGAAAAAAATTCCCCTCTCGGAGAGCTTAATTTATATTCTCTGCCTGCTGCTGCTGCCACCAACGTTATCAGCTTTGAGAGAAGCATCAGCAGGCTACTACATACTGTTAGGGTCATCGTGGGCACAGCAAACCAGCTCACCAGTGATGCTCACTAACACAGCAGCACAACAAAGCAGCAGTGAAACAGAGGAGAGACAGAAGAGCATCAGAAGAAATACTCTAACAGGCATGGGACACCTGTGTTTTGGTCAGCTTCACCCCAGACACAACTTGCAAATACTAGAGCAGCTTTCACGGCATGCTATCATCTGCGAAGGCTAGGCTTGGTTCCCACTGCTTCTCCTTGGTTTACATTGAAAGTCTCTTGGACCAAGGAGTGCCGCAAGCAAGGACCTGAAGTTTCTCCAGCCGACACCACCAAGTTAAAAAAAGAGCAACCTTAAGCTACACTGCTGAACTACAGGAGCAGCTTTTCCCTCATGGACCATACTGCAACCACCCTGGTATTGTAATCATTAACAAAGGCATTCACCTGCCTTCCTTGCTTCATTTACTCGCTCCAATGCACTAGTACCGCCTGGACTTCTCTAACGGCAAATCATGAAACAAAGCTGACAGCGAAAAGCTGGGGCAGCAGTTAAAGTGACTGCCAAAGAGAAATCTGTTTGCTCAGGCAAAAGCTGTTCTCAGTCCAAACATGGGAGTCATAATCTTACAGCCATTTGCTTGGAAGACAATGAAGGGAAGGCAGAACAGACTGGGAAACTACAGCTTGCCGCGGTAAGAGAAGAGAACAATCTTTGTGCCCAGATTTCTTTGCTCTGCAGGGTAAGTTTTACAAAGCTGACAACCGGTAGCAACATGTAGTGGCCCCAGGCATCATGCCTGCCTATCAAAGACTTGGATTTTAGCCCTGGAGAAATTACAACTTCTCGGTTCTCTGGAAGCTGTATCGGCTGAGAAGAAAGCAAGAGAATAATGAATGACCTAACTAAAAATTATTTTAATAGACGGATTGCATACTGCAAGCCATAAACTTAGGGGTGCGGGGAGACCTGGGGGAAGACGGGGACGAGGAAGACATCTTGTATTTGACAGGAACAGCATAGCCATAGATTACAAAAGGCAACCAACTGGGGCTGCTATGACAGCAAAGTCATGCATTGGAGTGGTAGGGGCTGGCACACCAAATGGAAAAGTATGGATCCAGCAGGTAAGCCCCAGAGACAAAGGAGGAGGAAGCTCAGCAGTCCAGGCTGGAAAAGACAGCGGGGGAAAAGACAAGTTAGGAAATCGTGAGTCAAGGAGCCAGCCTGCAGGTATGCAGAGAAGAAAATAGGTAAACCCAGGGAAGCTGCACAGACGGGAATAAAAGGCGTTTGGCCCTGTGTTGGTCCCTGAGCGCTGGTGGCTTATGGCCTCATCATCCTTCTGCAGGACTCTAAGCCACCCTGGCTACCTCTCTGGTGGGTGGCAGGGGCAAGCAGACACAGCCGAGCTCTCACATGCTGTCCACAGGTGCCCATACAGGGGATGCCCCACCACCGAAACAGCTCAGTTGCTGTGTGCTGCCAAGGCAGGTTAGCCGCCATCCTCTGAGTGTGCATGGGTGGCATCGGGGCCAAGAGAGGGGGTGAGCCGACCTGACGCCCAGAAACACCTACCACCGCCACCACTGCTTCGCTTCCATGCAGACACAGTAGCTCTGCTGTATTTCTGCAACGTCCATTTTAATACAATGTTCATCAGATAAAATAAACTGCCAAACCGAAGGCCTGGATTTATGGTCAGAGACTTTTTTTTGAAGCCCTGCAAGAGACCCAAACTGTTTCAGCTTCCTCTCCTAAATGTCAGCCTTGAGCCGTTCTTGTCTGGCCGGCGGAAGCATGTGACGTGAAATAAAAGCCAGGAAATAAGACTTTCTGAATAAACATTTATTTGGTGAGAAATACTTCTGATTTTTGGCAGAGAAATGTCAGAAACCTGAAGCCCTATGTATAGTATGCCTACAGAGTGCAATTTCTATTTAAAGGGAAGCTGCAGCTGTCTGTAGCGCTTAATGAAGAATAATGCCTGGGAATAAATTACTACCATTTCTGAGAGATATTTCTCAAATGACAGTGATTCTTTCCTTTTTCCCCTCTCCCTATAAAGACTGAATGGCATGTACTGGGCAGTTGTTTGGAAGAACAGACACATGCAGCTCTCTCTTTTGTTGGTAGCCTGGCAATTTCCATAGAAAACCATTAAGTGGTTTAGCATACAGATACCAAAGCGTTTTGAAAGCAAAGACGTTCAGAAACATTAAGGCTGCATGTGCCAAAACTGCCCGTCGCTCTCCCAAGGTGCGCACAGCTCGTCACTGTTCGAACAGACACCGGGCATCACTTCCAACCGCGCTGCAAACCTGACGTTGAGGCTCAAGGTGTGGGAGACGGCCGCTTGCAGAAAACCGCTGTAAAAGGCTCACTAACGTTCAATTTTCATCACTTGTGTATGTCTCCTCTCCGAGGGGCTGCCGCAGCGGCAGTGCAGGCAGGCAGAGAAGGTGATGCTCTGGGGAGAGGGTGTGCCCGGGCTGCCGCCAGCCTGGCCAGGCAGCTCAGGAAGCAGCACTGACATAAGCTCCAGGAGCTGTCACTCCCAGCCCTGCGCAGGTCCAGGTGCCAGGAAAAACAGCCAGCGGCCAGAGGAGGAGTACGGATGGGATAGGACCAGGGTGAAGGGAGCAAGGAGGGCCAAGGAGTGGAGAAAGGAGGCAGCAGCTCCAAAGTGGGATGGGACAGGGGCTAAGCCTTGTGTGGCCGCAGTCCCCGAGATCCTCTCTGGCATCATGCTCAGCCCTTACGGTGGCAGATTCCCACCAGAACCGGGCATGGAAAGCCTGTCAGAGCAAGGAGCAGGGATGTTTACTATCCTGCCATCTGCAGTTTGCCCAAAATAACAGTTATAGATATAAGATCAACTGAAGACGTTTCAGTTATTGACACATACTGGATTTAGAGATTTATTTTCCATTTCCCACAAACCATGCCAGAGGTTTTCACATAAGCACGAAAAAAAAAAAAAGTGAAGAAATGCCTGCGAGTGAGGAACACGAAGAGTTTATTCATTGCTCCTGTCAGAATGTGTTTGTGCTTGTGCGGCTAGCACTCCAAAAAAGCTGCGGCATATGTTTTCAGGATGGAAAAAAAACCTCAGGATACCTAAATCCTATCAGAAAATTACAAAACCGTATGCTTGAATTCGCAAGGTACCCTCCTGCGAGAGCAAAGGAGCCTCGCCTTGCTTAGTTTTTACCCCTCGCTAAGTGAAATAAATGTTCCTCCTTAACGAATCCTCCTGACATCCTTTTTTCTCTCTGCAAAAGAGGAATATGGACTTGATTTGTACCAGCTCTGCTATTCCAGAAATGTGCTTCATCCAAACGAGGAGAGCAGGAGAAAGGAAGCAAGAAATTTGTACTGTTTAGTAAACAGGCAGTTTCTAAGTGGATACAAGACATTGGTCCCAATTTACTGCCCCCCTCTCTTCTCACACTCCCCTTCATCTGAAATTTGCCTGAGTGGCAGGAGGAGGAGGTGGAAGGGATGAGAACAGCTACTACTTGCAACGGGAAAGGTCTGATTGCTTTCCGCATGTCAATGTGACAACACCCTGCAAATACTCAGGGAAGAGAGAACAGTATTTTTCAGTAAAATCACTGTATGCTGGCATTTCCTTTCAGCAGAAACACCATCCCTCCTCATCTCTGGTATTCCTGTCTCTCTGAGGATAAAGGAAAGAGGGGAGGGGAGAGGAGGAGCCTGGCCGACCACCTCCTTCTTGCAGCACTGTCCTCCAAGCAGAAACCAAGTGACAATACGCTCTCAAGGAACTTCTAAAGAGCTCTTCATCACCTATGAATGACTCCCTGAAAGAAACCCGTCCTGGATGCCAGGGGGAAACCCGTTCTCAAGAGCACTTACTTTCTGTCCGTCTGTACCTGGTGAGAAGAGTGCTGCGTTTTCCACGCAAACCCAGGCCTCATGAGCGTAATTCAGGGTTTTGGCACCGCAATAGCAGACCACCGCACTGCGCTTTAAGTGGGTTCATTTTAAATTGTTTAGGACAGGGCAGAATGTAATAATCACACCGACAGCATCTTAGACAGGTACTCCATCCCCTGTAATGGCTGATGATTGCCGCCTCCTCTCGTGCAGTTTATCTGGCTGATCTGGCACACCACATACCTTAGAGGACCCAGGGAACGCTCTCCTCAGCATGAGGTGGTGCAGCTGTTGCAATCAGCGGAGGTGATTGCAACATCTTGAACAAACATCTCCTGTTATCCCAACAGCTTTGCATGCTACGACAGTTTATTATTGTTATTATTATTATTATTTAAGGCTGCCCTCCTCTGCTCTAGGATGTCAGCGTGCAAAGTAAGCCCTTGTGGTTTCAAAGAAGTCTTTCAAAGTGTGGGAATAAGCTGATACGGCCACGTCTGCTTGGATACATAGACAGTGAGAAGCTCCAGGTCTGAGAGGCCCCTTATACATCTTAAGGACTTACTAACTTGGCAGCTTGGTGTCGAGTAACAACTCGAAACGTCGGCTTTGTTAACTATTTCACTGTAGATCAAAGCGTGTGGGAAACCGGAGAGATGATGAAGATTTTTCAGTGTCTTCTCTAATATTTATTTTTCAAGTGGGTCTTGGGAAAGCAGCACCGCTTAGACTCTGTCTCAATCTGCTTCCCAAAGCCTGAACCCAAAGGGAAAAGCAGAGCAAAGGAGGGCATCCAACTTCCAGGGAGCTAGAAGGCATGCCCAGCAGTCATAAAATATATTTATATCTACTAAATTTATGGAATGTGCAAAAACTAATTTGCTCAAACTGGAAAAATCTGCAGCTGTTTATCACTACTAACATCCTGAAGGACCACTGCATACTTTGGGCATAACGATTTAAATACTAACTTACCTAATTTTGAAATTCCCAAGGTTCCTTCTTAAGACAAAAACAAGGATTATTCTCAAACCTGGCAGGCAGAGAATTCTTGTTTTCCTCTGTTTGTGAGGATGTTTACATTTGATCTGCACATTTGCCCATTTCAACCCAGAAAAGCAATGGGCTTCATGAGAAAAACAATGAACAAAAATATTTATGCCTTCTCTTTAGCCATCCCTCATGTGAACAGTTTTATTAAATGCTGCAGCTGGATCAGGGTCTTAGCTATGTGACTCTGTTTCCCTCTGGAAGGTGTGCTACTCCAATTCCCATGAACACAAACCTCTGAGAGGAGCATCTGTACTGAAAATACTCAAACTAATATAACAAACTGATCAAAGCAACAGGAGTTTGGAATACCAGGCGCAAATAACCACATTTGCATTCCTCTAATTTGAAAGTGGCCAAATAATTTCAACCACTATATGAGCATGCATAAAACTCCTGAATCTGACCTGTAGATTGCTGAACTGTTATCCATAATATTTTTCATTCTTTTTAGGCTACACAGTCACAAGGCCTTCAAATGCAGGCTTACATATTTAACTAAAAAGTGATAGTAATGTGTTAAATAACTGTAGCAGTCCAAGGAAAAGAAACCCAGCATCTTTCCTTAGATAACACCATTCTGCCCTTGAAGACATTAAAAGAAAGAAAAAAGAGAGAGGGAGAGAAATTCAAGTCTGGCTTTGCAGCCCAACTCAAACACATCTGCCTTTGGTTTCAACAGAGCAAAAAGATGCTCAGTACATCACAGGGATGGGAGCAAACAAAAACTATAGTGCAGATACCACCCCCCAAAAGACACAATTGCAAGTACACGTTATCACTGCTAGGAACTCACAACATTCACTATGTTCTTCTTCAGGGAATTCTGGATTATCCTTTAGCATGAAGATTTTTCAGAAGCTGCTGGATTGCTCACAGGTCCTCACTGGCTTTCCTCTTTCAAATAAAGTAAGATAGAGCTGTAAAAGAAAAGCAAAACAAAGTAAGAAAGGAAAGCAAGGAATAAGAAGAGGAAAATACATACAGCTGTTTAGCAAATGAGGAATTGATTCCTACATCTCCTTGAAGCAAATGCATTTTTAATGAGCTCGCAGGATGGAGATTCCAGTACAGAGTGAGTGTACGTCAAACACTGATCTAGGATAGGAAGAGTCATTTGCTCTGTACTTCTTATTACCAACAGCTAAAACCCAGTTCAGAGTTGCTGAGGCAGATACATAATTAAACTGGTTCTTGGATACTTCTGTTGCCATAACAAGAGGAAGAAAAAACTACTTGGGGTTGTTGTTTTGAAAAGTGTCTGCAAGCAAAGCCCACGGTGTGCAGAGAGATACACACAGGAAGATTTTTGTTCTCAATGAACTCCTCTAAGGGGATGCAAACACCTATCTATTTCTGTGGTTATCTGTAATATTGCCACAGAGGGGTACTGAAACCAAACATACACACACACACTTGCTGTTCCTCAGTAGGAAGTATTTTTCACATCTGAGATTTTTAATAGTGTGCGGTTCTTTCATTTTTCGGAGTGTCTTTGTGGACCAACTCTTAATTTTTTTGACCTACTACAGAAAGTATCAGACTATCCTCAGCCTTTTTACTGGGGTCTGGGAAAACTGCTGTGCTACAATTTTTATGTGAACCCCACACAGAATACTTAAAAGAGAGTGTGTATTTCCACAGGGCCCAAATTCAACTTTTTTTTCCTTCAGCCAGGTTCCCATGGCCTACTTGTGCTTCCTAAATTCTTAGTTTCACTTTGTGCCACAAACCTTTCCATTCTCCTTGACGTAAGGCTCATCAAACATTTCACATGTAATTTCAGGATTCATGCACACAAATTTCCATCCTATCAGTGCTATGGTGGAATCCATGTCCCTGAACCAAAAGCATGTGCAGGACAAAAGTCTACAGCTGAGACAGTGCAAGCTCTCTTTACTTTCAGTGGAGGAAACTAGGCTATCTAGAAAATGATTAATTTGACCTATCTTAAGCATCTGCTTTAGGACAGAATGAATCACTCTCTAGAAAGGTCTGCTCCTCTCCCTCCATAAAGTGAGTCTAGACACTGAGCTCAGACTAGATGGCTATAGATGAATGCAGATGAATCTCACCCTATATGAAGGCAGGAAACAAGTCAGACAGACAGACAAGAGCAGTTCATGGGTGAAGAGCAGAGGGAAGGCAACACAATGGTAGTAGCCAGAGGAAACTACTCAAAAAAGTTTGTAGCCCTGAGACAGTCTGTTTCAGTCACCATACAAAGCAACAACTACAAAACCCTCCAAAACCCAAACCAGTATTTGTCCAGCTGATCCAGCTTTGGTGTAAGACAACTACTGGGTTTACTGGCTGAGGTTAAGCCCTCACAGAGCAGCATCCATGAATGCTTGCCATCTCCTCCAGCTGGCTGGGACTCTCCATGGTGCATTGGCAATGATGATGATGATCAGCCTCAGTTATATGTCTTTGTCCTCTCCCTGATGGATTGTAGCATTGCAAGACACCTGTTACAAAAGCCTTCCCAGCTTACAAAACTCTGAGCTCGAAGTACAGCTCCTGGGTGACACCGGCACTGCAACCTCAAGATCCTTCAGATACCCAGGCCCCCTCTAAACTTCCAGGACTTTGGTCAACAGCTTCTCTCCTCTCCAATAAAATAGGACTCCGCTACTTATCTGACAGAGAAGCATACCCTTAGACACCATCTCACAAGCTTTTTAACTCTAGAAAGCAGACCAAAAGGAGAACCACCCCAAACCGTATTTAAGTCAACCCTCTACATCTTCTTTAACCCAAACAAATTTATTTTCAAGATGTTTATTTCTTTAAATTAGGTGAAATTCAAGATTCAAAAAAACCCTCAAAATACTCAAAATATTTTGTTTCTAGATGTTAAAATGAAACATTTTGGCATTTTCAAAATTACCACTTCTGGGTTTTTTCCAATAATTTGGCAATCCAAAAATCTCCTAAAAAAATTCCATTTTTAATCTTCATGACTTCCCCCAAAAATTCACCCAACACTTCTCTCTTGTCATTCAACGCTCAGGGGAACCTGAAAATGTACTCCAAAAGACTACGACAACATATTTAACATTTCTGCCAAAATTAGATGGCTTCCAGTTATTTTTAGTGAGAGCAGGGAGGTTTACTCCATGCCCACCTTGTTTCCCGTACCAGATTTTGCAGCTCCTGCTTGCACAGACTCCTCTGAGCCTCCCTGGAGAGTCAGCTGCGTGTGACATTGGGCTGAAACCCGCTGCACTCAGTAAAAGTCTTTCCACTAACTTCAACAGGCGGGATTAGGATTTTGATTCTGTTCAAGTTAAACAAGGCTCCGACTGCCTTTATCAGCGCTCCAATCACTGAAACAGGAGCAAGTATTGTGTGCTAACTATGCAGTTATCTTGCTATCAGTCTGGGATTTGCCTTGCAGCATGTGGACACGGGAACAAGTCACAAGCAGCATCTGTGCGATACAGCGCAGTGGTGCTCTGTGGCAGCTATCCTTGCCCATGCATTCTTATTTCACGGGAAAGATGACATGAAGCAAGGCAGCCTACCTGTCAGGGAAAAAAGGGCAACAAACCTTGTATTTACCATAGGGTGCCTTTGGACTACGCACACAGCCAGTTATTATGGAGTGGATGATGTGCTGTAAATTCACAAACTAGTTTAATCTGCTACAACTTCCTCACTTGACCTCACCCATAGGCACTTCTTTCTGCGAGGGGCAAGGCACGTCTGCCTGCAAATGTTCCTAGACATTTTTATGGCTAAGATTTAAAGACAGCATGGCACAAACTTCAGGACGCACAGGGAGATACCCTGCTTCTTGAAGCACAATCCTCGCCTGAAGAGCAGAGTACGCATTCCCTAATTGGGATGATCTTTTTGCTATGCAGATCTGACGGGCTGCAAAGACATGCTCTTCTTGGACCATGCAAAAGAGTCGTAACTTGGAGGGACCATCAAGGAAGACGGGTTTGCAGTACAACTAGGTTTTAACCAGGCTTTGCAACTGAAGTTTCAACATGATCAATGAATCATTATCATGTACACGGTTACCGATCACATCTCGGCTATAAATGGGAAGTGTTACACAAGGAAGCTGTTTTTCATGGTCCCACAGCATTATGGTTATCCAACTACCACAGCATAGCCCTGCCTTTGAGTGCTAAAAAGGACATTGAGTTGACAGATTAGAAGTGTAATTTAGAGACGAACAGACCTCAAATCAAAGAACATGGAAGTACTTCTTAGGAGTATTTAGATACTAAAATTGGACCCCAGGGCAATCAACAATTAAGAACCACAGTACAAGCGAGCAACTGCAAATTGGCAAAACGGAAAACCAGAAGTCGGCTCTGTGCAATACCCTGTATTTATTCCAAGAAAAGGTCATGCTCTTCATCTTGCTTTGAAGAGCAGGCAGTGAGAGATCACCATTTTTCCAGTCCTTTCCCGCAGGTTTTTAATTGCCATTCCTTGTTCTCTTGCATCACATAATTTGGTTTTCCTAATTCACAAATCAGCGTAAGCTAATAAAACTGTTTAAGAGACGGCAGTGTTGTTCCCAAGTTGTTTCGTTGTTCGCTATTATCCCACAACTAATCCTTCAACTCAAATAAAACCATAATTCATTTCCTCCTTTATTCTCTCTCTGCATGAAATAGTTTTAGACAGGTTCAATCCTGCCCCACCGCAAATGGGAAAGGCGAGGTTGTATGTTCCTGGAGTGTGTGCTATTTCAATTACCTAATGTGTATATCATCTATCATGTCAGGAAACAACTTCTAAATTATTTTCAACAGGTTTAGCTGATTTTACACATATAGAAAAGATTCTAATGCAAATGAAAAAAAACCCAACACAAACCAACCAAGAATTAACTTTTAGATTTCAAGTTAATAAAAGCTTCTCTACACCAGCCATGCCAAACTTTACCCATCTGAAAATCTCCTGACATTTTGTCTAGTGTACAAAGGCTGCTCCTGATGGGGCTGAGTCACCTTTACATTAATTGTTCTGCTAGTGTAAAAAAGACTTAAATCACAATTATGCCCACTTTAAGGCTACAGTGAAGGAATACCACCTTAGCACAAAAGAGGTGTTGTTTGCATAAAACAGGCAGGCATCACTCTGATTTCTGTCTAACATCCATTCCTCATCTGAAGCTTGATTCTCCACAGCTTTGTCACGTACAAGCACTTCCCATGGCTTTGCACGTGGTCCATAGTGAAATGCCCAACTTCACAAGATGCTACACCCACTTCGTGCAGGGTGAATAACTGTATCTGGGTGTAAGGGAACAGTAAATCAAGTTGTCAGCACTTTGCATATCCTGCAGGTCCTAAACCAGAAAAACAGCATGCAGATCATGGGGCTCAGACAAGGAAATGATCCATCCTGCCCCACGATTTGTAGTAAGGGGAAGAAGATACATGCTACTTTCCCCAGCTCTGTGAACATCCCCGGGCCGCCCCAGCCCTGCGCATCTTTCCTGTGTGAATGGCATTTCCAGTGCGAGTATTTACTGGGAAAATGAAGCGCCGCAGGATGGGAACATCTCTTTGCAAACAGCAGTCAGACAGGACCAGCACGCGGGGCTGAAGGAGTAAGGCTGCAGCTCACACCCTCCGGCGCAGGAGCCGCTACTGAAGATGACCAGTGACTCTACACAACTAACGTTAACTGTTAGTCATCTAGAAATCAGTGTCCCAAGATTTAATCTAAAAAACCATTATTCACCATTATTTCATCCACAGCAGGTATTTTTCCTGACTTAAGGCTCAGGTAAACCACCCCTCATTTGTACATCAACCTATGCAAGCAGACTGGGAATGGGATTTTTCAGCCCCACTCACTGGATATTCCAAACCTGTTACCTGGAAACCACGGAAGCAACTTTATTCCCAGAGCAGTCCCTGCTGCTCTCATTACTCACTCCCTAACCCCAACACCTTCGAACAAGCGATCAGAAAACAGATGACGGTTCGTCACCACAGGGGCAGTTGTAAATACGAAAACATGCACGCCAGCTCAAACTCACACTCTCCATTTACACGATGCCTAATAACAGTACAAACACAAATCTGATTAGGACCTCTGAGACATCACCTTTAGACAAATAACAGCAATCACAACCATACTCATTATTTGTGCTTCAAAGTATTTCCAACAAGACTTGAGGTTAAACTGTGCTTAGCCCTGTGCTTCACTTACTGTGCTTAGTTTCTAAGCTCTACGAGATTTTCCCCACAAAGAGAGTACAGCGTAAGGTATTAAAAGAGCAAGTAAAGAGGTGGGCAGTGGGTGCAACACACAATGTCACCAGGTGAAAACAAAACTAACAGGAGCATGTCTACGTCATTTCGTCTAACAAGCAACAGCACAGAACTGGAAGAAGAAAAATACCTCACAAATACCTCCTATCAGATGCCAATGATGTGTTTTTTAATAAAAATCCATCACCCCATTAACATCCACACCCCCTATTTGCCACTTTCTCATGGCTATCAAAGCAGGAATAGCAGGAGGGAGGAGGGGGGGATTTCAACACTGATTCACATTTCTCTTAGCACACCAACTTTCTTCATTCTCACACAGAGGTTTTAAGTAAAAACAACTCTATTCCCTGCATGTTTGTAATACAGTCATTCCTACAGGTCTTCTGAGCAGAAGAGATTGGAAAAAAAGAATGCAAATGGTCCATAATAATTCAGGCTCAGAGCCAGTAATGTTGAACAGATATAAGCAATAAAAATAACCACTCTGGATGCTTCTGTTGCATGGCATAAATATTTCTCTTTTTCTTTTGTGGAAGCTATTATGCAAAAAACGCAGCTCAGCCCTGAGTTGAGACAATGAGCCTCCTGCGTATTTGAAGAACTGCAGCACCCTTGTAACTTGTTACAGATGAGAACGGGCTCAAGGGCTAGGCCTTCATTAAACGTACAGACATCTCACAGATGATGGCCACAGCTGTCCTGCAAACAGATGGTGTCGAAGGAGAAATCCAAACGCTGTGAATCCCAAAGCGTAGCAGCACCAAAACCAACAGCTGAGGTTCTGTTTATTTGCAATATTTTAACAAGCCAAAGATAAGCCACCTGAAGAAGATAGCTCTGTGGGTTGTAGCATTAACAAATACCAGCAGAAAGGCTTGACCTTTGGTGGCAGCAGTAATCCCAGCGGATGCCCGCCGTACCGATTCCCTGGTGCCGGTAAGATTTGAGCTGGGGCCGTGGCCTTTGCCTCACTGGGTTCAGCTGCAGGTTCCCGCAGCTCTTCATCTGCCTACTTACACAGAGCATTCAGGGAGCAGCTTCCCCGTAGCCTCTACCCATGCAGCAGGTTGGGTCGAGGAGGACCCGAGTAACACGAGCCACCAGGGCGGGGACACACACACACGGGCACAGGCACAAACAATGCCACCACGTGAGCCTTGCTTCCTTAGAAAACCAGCCCAGAACCCACCCTTAACCTTCTCCCCGCTTCCAGCATGGTCACGTCTTCTGTGCTGCTGATGCAATGTGAAACACAGTGCTGGAAAACAAAGGCACTATTGACTAACTTTTTTTCAGGATTAAGATGACTATGATAGCTTACAACAGAAATTTCAATGATTTCGACACTGAGCGCTAAGTAACAGGAACACGGCTTGGCAATAAATCCGGAGATTACCTGTTGAAACATTAATGGCAAACACCTTTTGATGTGGGCTGCTTTATGTGGTGCAAAAGCCAGCACTGTAATTATGCATTTCCTTTCTATGAATCTAGTATTTAAAAGTAAAGTATTACTTAGGCGGGTGTGTGCGCACGCGTATGTGTGTGTATGTGCATCTGTGTGCGTGTGTGTGTGTGTGTGTGTCACAGGAAATACTCTACAGCTGAGCCTGCAATTTACCAGCGTAGCTGCACGTAGTAAATCTGCAACAAGGGACCTCAGCCGTTTCATTCATCGTGCACCAAGCAGAGGGCTAAAACAATTGCCACACTTAAGACAAATGCCAGCGTGAGTCATACCAGCCAGAGTGCAAACATGTTTGCTGTTGGGTGAGTCAGAATATCACATCCTGAATTCACAAACCTTCCTATAAATAATAATTTCCGAAATTGTTCATTTCTTTAATACAATGCAATTTTAAGTGTGATGCTGAATCTATAAAGGCTTTCCTGCCTACGATGAAAATGTTTTTCTCCTCTTCCCTTCTGTTCTTGATTACATGTACTTACCTATAGTAGTAGGCTGTCTATGATGACTGAAGTGGTAGTTGCGTCGATTCATAATTAGCAAAACCCAAACATGGTTCAAAATGTGTGACAAATGAGAAATACCCCCCCTCCCCCCCAAAAAAAAAAAAAAGAGTGAACTAAACCCAAGCCATAGAACCTTTTGCTTCCTGTATATGTTTTCTGTATCAGCACTTCTTTGATGTTCTAATTCTGACATGCTTTAGCACGTTCAGCATTCAGAGAAAAGGAACCTCACGCTGGCTTGGGATGCAGACCAGCTGAGAAAAGGGGTGAGAAATGCCAGAGGAGTGGCAAGAGAGGCCATGGCAGCATGCTGCACACAGGCAGCGAGGGACCAGGCCAGCCACCGTGCTCGACAGCGTATGTACACACAGGAAAAGCACGGTCCCCGCTTCAAGAAGTGCTCAGCCTCTATACAGTATACAGTGATCATTCTTCCCTGAGAATAAGCACATACCTGGTAACAAAGTTAATGCACTGTAATAGTTGGTAACGATTATCCACAACTGCCTTTAATTCAAGAAAGCATCTGAATCAGAAGTCATGCAAGTGCCTTTTGAAATAAGGCTGAACTTAAGGACATGAACAAATTTGTTCAGGAGAGTGCTGATAAAGATGTGTGAAGTCTTTGCGAACAAGGAAAAAAAACTTGTGACTTTGTGTAAGGTTGGGGGGGGGGGGGGGTTCTAACTTGATTTTCAGTTAGGAATTTATTCTCATCTTACACGAAAGGGAATTCATACACGTGCAAATGTCCTTACATCAAATCAAGACAGTCTTGCTTTCTCCTAATTGTTTTGTGGAATAACCACTCAGAAGTTCATTTCTGTTACCTTTCTCAGGCAAAATAAAAGGCCTTTTAGAAAAATTTTATTGCTAAAACAATGAAATTCTCCTGGGAATGACTTCGTTATGGAAATGAAGTGACAGCTTCTTTTATCTAGCCGAGCAGCAAGTCTGCATTTATAAAAGGCATTCTGTGCACGAAGTACAGTGAGTGGGAGGACGTGAAAATGCTATTTTTAATCCAGATTTCGGCGTTCCTCCCATACAGATCTCCTGGAATAATAACAGCAACAACAATAACGATAATTAATAATGCCAAAAAAGGAGTATCATCTTAAAGGTGAGTGGCATGCAAGAAAGGAAATTGTAGTTAAGGACTTGTAAGATTTAGGGGAAAATGTAAGGTTCTTTCAAATAAACTGGCATTGCGCCATGAATTTCACAGGATTTGAGATTTGCCCCCTAAATTTTACACTGTAATTTTTTTTAAAGAAGGCAATAAATTATCATTATGTGCAACATATGCTGCATCTCTACCATTTGTTTTCTTGCAGCAATTGATATTTTCAGAAACACCACTAAACGGGAACTTGACTGTGGAGTTGATGCTGTCACTATGTTTGGGTAAGCAACCATGACAGCTTTTAGACCTGGGGAAGAAAGCAAACCTTGAGAAAATACAGGGCCAAGCAATGTTTTCAAATGCAACGAGAACAAGGGTAGGATGCAGACTTTGGCCCAAAGCTTAAAAAAAGACACTGGAAAGACCCTTCTCTGCTTCACTGACCTTTCGACCTGTTCCTCAGGACACTGTCACAGAGTAAGGACAGTGAATTAATGCATACAGAGAAAGCGTGGGTCAAATCCTTCCTCCCTACCAGGAATACACCGGCTTCAGTGAGCCTGGTGTGTAATTATCTGAGAGCAGAAGTTAGCCCTGATTATCAAAAGATTGTTATTCAGTTGTGCTATCATCTACTAGTGGTAATTAGGACAAGCCTTTGCATTTCACACCTAATAAAAATTAACGAGAATGAGCAGGCAATAACAAAACGCATGGAAGGCACACGCATGCTAAGGTGCAACGTGAAACCTGCTGGTGCGATCGCCCTTGGAGTAACCCCACCACTGGAAAGCCCCCATTTCACGCAAAATTCGAACAAGCTGGAGAAATCACACACGCTGTCTCTCCCTCTCTTACACTCGGCAGCTCTAACACAGAAACACATTGGAGTCTGGCACCGACTCACGTTTCAAACTCAGAAGCACCCCCCAACACACGCACCTGCACACACACACCCCCTGCACACACATACCCTGCACACTCCCTTTCTGGTGCTGCTGCCACAGGCTACCAACCCTGTCCAAGTGACTTCCCTCCAGGTTTTTAGCCCACTTTGTTGGCAATGCAAAACCCTCATCAGCAGTAGCATGAAATGGCAGGAACCAGCACCCTGGGCATGCTATCCCCCCAGTGAAAAATCAGCCATGTAACTACTCAGGTACGATCTGTTTCTGAAAGCTATCATTTAAGGACCATTCAGGGCATGCTTGGAGGCACTTCCACTCTCTCACCCTCCTACAAGATGAATTTTCATGCCATTAACCTTTATTTGCCTTTTATACAGTAAAATTTAAGTCTATTAAAATATAGAGTTCCAATTTGATATTTTGATCACCTCCATCTGCTTCATGGGAAATGTGCAGTGGTAACAGAGAAAAAAAAAATACGTAGGACTGGAATAAATCAGCCCCATTTTCCTTTTTTGTCCATTGCTTGCTGCCAAACATGCTTGCTGCTGGTCACTTGCCTAGCTCGCTGCCAGTGAATGCTCAGCTGGGCACGTCACCAATGTTTAACCCTCAATAAAATTAAATCACAATAATACTTAGCACTCATTTAGGGTTTTACATATTACAAACACTGTAAAAAAATAAATTTAACTGCACACTCCATAACACTCCTGCAAGGTAAGTTGAGTATTATTATTCATACCTTATGCAAAGGGCAATTTCACTGGAGAAGGGATAATTGACCTGCCCAAAGCTATGCAACACGGGTGCTCCTGTTTCCTGGTTCTCTCCTTATTCCAACTGACCAGGTTCAGCCTTTCCTGAAATTTAGAGAGAGTTAGAAACCTGCCTTCATTTCTGCCTCTTTCTGCTGCTGAAGGAAAGGAGGGAGCAGGTCTCTGTACCTGGGGGTACAGGTTGCATGTGGGTGGTGTGAGAGTGGTCCCTGGTTGCATCGGCTTGCAGTGGGACCAGAATTGACTGTAGCCGCGGCACTCCCGTTTCTACCTCCCTGCGGCAAGCGGGGATTAGCTACAGAGAAGAATTTGGTCTGTGGGAACATTACGAGCCCTTTCCACAAAAGACAACCAAGTTTTAGTCTCTGCGGGTGCCTTCTAGTACCGCAGGGAGGACAGCAGAGGACTCAGCAGTGTACGTATACCACGCACCTCTCCTCATACTCCCCCTCCCTTCACCTCAACCGCAAAAAAGCGTAAGACCGAACAAATAAAGGTTTTATCCAGGATAAACAGCAGCAGGGCAGGAGCAGTGCCCATTGCCTGCTCTTGCAGGCTGCAGCCACCCCTGCCAACCGTCGCGTGGTAGAAAAGGCCACACTGGGCTTGCCTGAAGCCACCACTGCTGCTGGTGTGTCAGATGGACCTGAATATTTTAACCACCTCTTTGAGGTGAAAACCCTCATGTCACAGGCTGGACAACAGACTAATGTAGTCAGAGATCCTGTTACAATACCAGCTGTTCATCCTTACCTGCTAGCAGTGTGAATGTAATTACCCCAGTTAAAAAAAGGGCTTTTACTGGCAAAGCTCATCCCAGGTCAGGAACCAAGTAAGCCCTACCTTTGACCAAAGCAGTTAGACTGGAAAAGCACTTGAACGCGTTGAGCAGCTCCCAAGCTAAGACAAGGCTTAAGTAGAGGGGTTTATCTCACCTAACCTCTCACTTTTAACCACGTTTGGTTGGGTCAGGGCCAATGTAGTATAACCAGATCCTCAGCCCTAGCTGCAGGTTTTGATTGCCTGAAGAGCTAGCTCAAGCCAAAGCCTCTTTAGCTATCCCACCTAAGAGCGCTGTCACCCTTGCAGATCAGCAGATGAGCTCCACAGTTTAAGTGGATTAGCTGTGCTGAACAACTCTACTACATCGAGTTCTCGTGTTGGCAGCACTCAAGCTTCAATTGGCAATGATCAATCGGCAATTCAGCTGCTCCGGGAGGTTTTGCTGTAGAGGACAGAGCTGGGTTAAGGACAAACCTGAGCCATCCCCAGGCCCTGGAAGAAAAACGGGCTTGCAGCTCAGGATCGGTGGGCATCCCAAGGGGCTCAGTGAGCCAGAAGTGTCCGTGAAGATTGCCCCCTCCCGTACCCTCTCTGGCACCAGGGTTTGGGGTTGGCTTTCCACTGCAGTGTGCAACCAGAATGAAAAAATAGCAGCCTGACACACCACACACCGTCTTGTCATGACTTCTTACACAAAATCCTCAGCAGCGGCACACAGCAGAGCGGTGCTAAAACCGACACAGTACCAGGATGCCCTCCTGATCACACCTACCATAGCCACCTATCTTAGTCTGGGAGGAACAGCCTCTGTCGTGTCTTAGCAGCTACAAAACTCGGTTCCAGCAAACTTCTCTCAGAAAGCAATGAATTGCAATTTCCCAGGTACACCATATCCTTCTCTCAGCCACTCCTCCCAAAGGCAGCAGGCAGAAGTGCCACATAACATAACATAATCAGTGTGAAGTTGTAACAGTGTGGGAGAATGTGGCAATTCATGGAAAATGTCATCGACCAAAAAGCAATTAGCAGTGAGTCTCAATGCAGAAGCAGAAGGGAGTGGTTTCCTAACAAAACAAGCCTTGTTAAAAAAATCAAAGAAAAAAAACCCACCCTAAAACTTGCTTTCCTCAAAAAGGCAGCATTCTCAGGAGACTGAAAGCATGTGAAAAAAAATACCTCTGTGAAGCTTTCTGTAAAGATTATTCTTTACAGACAGATTTGGCAGCCCTTTCTGCTCTGTCTCCTAATGCTATTGAGTATAACTATGTTAAGTCAATAATCAAAGCCACTCAGAGGGGTTTTTTTGAGGTTTTCTAGGCCAAGAGAGGAAGCAGTGCGATAGGAAAGTTTTCAGAAGTGGGAGTTGTGCCTGCCTTGCTTCTAATTGTAGTGAAACTGTCAACCTCTGCATTGTGTTTCAAGACTTTACACTTCAAAATCATTCCCTCTGTGCTTTGAATTGCTATACTTTTAAGCTAACTACTTCTAAAAGTGCTGTTTAAAAAATGACATCTTCAACCACATTTAATGTTGAGAATAAATCTGAATTTGCAAAGTCTCATTGGGTCCCTGCAAAAGTGCAGATTTTTTTTATCGTACTTGACAGCCAATCTCTTGGAAATGATTTGTGCAGAAATTTAGTTTAAATTACTTCATATCAAGATATTTAAGAGAAAATGTGTTTTTCGTTATAAGCTAAAAATAATGATGTTCTTTTTACCTTAGATAAAAAAAACCCAACATTAAAGCAGCCAACAACATTGAAACCAATTAGTAATCTTACAACCTAAAATCCTACCTACGTGCAGGCATGTATTAATCGTATTTCAGAATGAGCTCCAGATGCACGTGGCTACAAAAACTCAACTAGGCTGACTTGCTTTCTCCCTTGTAAACCACCAAACGAGAAAGCAGGTCCACACACTACGGTGAGAATTACAGGCACTCACTGCCCTTGGAAAAATGTTCTCTGCCTCTGAGCACTAAACTCACGGAATCACCCCATCAATGCCAAAATGGTAAATTCATAGATAAGCCAACGTACCAAATTTCTGTTCAGTGCCCAGACCTGATCAAGTAAGGAGACGGATACCTGCCAAACCGTAGGGAGCTGAGGGAGCCCAGCGCTTTCAAGGTGCCCCTGCATACATTTGAATTTCAGGGTAACTAGGAGGCCATGCTCCTTTCATGCTGTCATGAAACAAAGAATATTTACGTGGCTTTGGCTTTAATGATTTTAAAATACAAAAGATCATTTCAGCAGATTAAAGACAGTTAGGTTCAGTAAGGCTCGGGTGTATTTACACTTTGTTGCTCAATGTGGTAAAACCAATTCAGGGTAAACGTTTACTGCTAAATACTTGAGGAGATGGAGAACAGGCATGTAAACAGCTCAGAGCGTGCAAGCTCGTAGTCAGCTCAGCAGGGAGCTATCTTCTAGCTAGTGTGACAGTACCCAGCACAAGGAAGGCCCAAGACTGACTCCAGTTCCCGAGTAGTACTTTCAGCAAACAGAAAATTATACTGTACCTTGTGGGGTTGAACAACTTTGAAGTATTATCTCGAGGTCTGCCAAAGTTCGAGGTGTTCCAGATGCCAGGTTTCAATTTAACCTAATCTATTTTTCATATCCTTCTCCCGGACTCTCATCTCTCTGGTTTAAAGGAGGACAGCACCGTACTTAACCCTGGGAAAAAAAGCCCCTACCATTGCTCGCAAATGACTCCCCCTCATAGCATTTGGAGATCACATTAATCACCTTACAAGGAAGTCCCACCCCACTCTTCGCTCACCACACAATGGATGCTTGGCTGGGCCAAGCTGAGGGGCTACAAACAAGCTCCCGTGCTGGCATTGGTTATTTCTGCACTCGGGAAGCAGGGATATGTGGCCTTGCCTCTTGCACTCCTCTCATCACCATTTCTCCATGCATGGATATGATTCCTCCCCATCTCTTTCCAGTCCAACAAAAAAAGCCTTAACCAGACAGGAGCGATGCTGGCAAAGTGCCTTCTACTCCGAACTCCAGCACCAGCTTGGGCAAGAAGTGAGGAAACGCAGCCATGTCACATGCGAAACAGCTGAGCTATCGCAAACAACAGCCCGCAACCCTTTTGACTAACCAGAAAGTGCCCAACCCAGTTCTAGTTTCCAAGTGGAAAGGTTGCCCTCCGCTCCCCCTGCAGACTCCAGCAGAGCTGGATCACCTTCTTAAATATCCCTTGTCTGCCACAGCAGTCCAGCAAACATTACCATCTAATCATTCCCACAGTACACAAATCCCTTCCTGGCTTGGCTCAAGGTGAGTACAAAGTTTTTGCTAATCTTGCATTTATTGTAATTCCCCCCCTCCCCCCCGCCTTTCCACATCATGTGAATCATTCCTGTTTCCCAGCATCAAAGAGTTAATGGAAGAAAGAACCACTCTAGCATGTGTTTCACGCAAGGGTAAGTGGACTGGCCAGCTACCAAAGCAGATTGTTAGAGACTGCACCGAGCTCCTGATTTTTTTCCCCTTGACCGCAATAAACGTAAGAATTGAATGTGGACACAAATGTAAACCTAGACCACATCTGCTGATAAAGCAAGGTACTTGCACAATTGCCATTAACTGTACACAAAATACTTAAATTTCAGGAATCCTCCTACATTCAAAAGCTGACCTGCTGTCCGCCCAAGGCAGCCAATGTGAACTGCACGCTCAGCAGAACTGCACATTAAAGACAGAAGGGAAACAGATTATGCTATAATACAAAATCAGACTGCTAGGAAAGTGAATCATTTGGGCAACTGTTAAATGCTCAGAGTATTTTGGGCACACTTCACCACACCAAATTAAAACACGTCTATTGTGGTGCTCATCTGAAAGGCAGCGCTAGGTAACAGGTTCGTGTTAACTTGCCCCTTTCATCACAGGCACA
The DNA here is from genome assembly GCA_013389945.1 of Fregata magnificens. Lineage (NCBI taxonomy): Eukaryota > Metazoa > Chordata > Aves > Suliformes > Fregatidae > Fregata > Fregata magnificens. The sequence goes on from WAAD01012821.1 coordinate 327,012, forward strand.
AGCAAAACTGGTGCCTTCAGGACTCTGTCATACTCCACTATTAAACTTTTCTTTTGAATTAATTGAGGCTACTCTGCTATTTGAAGATTTTTTACATTCCCGCAATTGCATTAATAGCTTGGAGGAGAGTGTATGTGTGTATGCACATCATTCCTTCCCAAAATCTCCCAGGGAAACTTCAGCTGTAGATCTTGGCTATCAGCATTCACGCTTCTTCTCAGAAGATAACTTAATTCTGATATAGTATTCTAATTTTAACTTGTTTCTTGGCAAGATACTCCCTCCTTACATTCATACATGTCAGACATGGATTGTGTTTGTTCCCTTGGTTAATTATTACCAAATCGCTTGAAGGTTTCTCCGTCACAAATCAGGTATAAGCAGCTAGGACCTACCAAAAAGGACTCCATCTCTAGACAGTTTCATTCTGAATGGCATAAATGACCTTGGGCCAGCTTATTTCCATGTTGGTTCATGCTCCACTCTGCTGTGATCTCCCCTGATGAAGACAACTCAGGGACCCACTTGTCCCAAACCCACTCACCTCCTGTTTTAGATTCCTTCCTATTTCAAGTCACCATAACTGACCTATAGGCATGAAATCCACTCTGGGATGTGAATAGCGACCCTTTCTACAGTCTGTATTATCATTATTATTTACATGACCATTACTAACATTATTAACGACAGCAAAATATTTTAATTTACACTGCTAGCAAATTCAATTTTCACATCTATAATCAACAAAATTATGATACAAATAGACATTTACTCTTACATGCTGGGGGGAAGTGTATTTCATAGTTGGCCCGATGGCATCTATACCTAATACTGCAACCTAATACTGCAACCTCAAGTTAAGCAGAAGTCTGTAGTAACCCAGTCTATTTTCAGTTTTCCAGTACTTTCCTACTTTGTGACTAGTTTAATTAAAAAAAAAAAAAAAAAGGAAAAAAGAAAAAAGCTTATGATAAAAATTCATACCCAGATTTCAAAGACCTAACTGTGTTGCAAGGTGCACAGTAGATCATGCTCAGAGTATTTCATGCGTAAGTATCACTCAAGAATTTTGGGTGCTTCCACTCAGGTGTGCATAAATTTGTAATTCACGTGGAGGGCCATCTCTAACAGCAAGAAAAAAAGACTTTCTGCAACAAAAATGTAAAAATTAAAGTTGGATCTCAGCGTTGAGAAGTGCAGTGATTTTGCACAGGAATTGCACACACCCCATCTACTGGCTTTTCTAAAGACTGAGAATTGTAACAGTGGCAAGGCGAGTTTACCTTTCATTGAAGTTATTTACTGAGCAATGCCTGTGAGCTTAGTGCTTGATGAAGATACAGGAGACAACCCCCTATCCCAGGCGAGCCACAAAGCAAGCCACAACTGACAAACCTGTTCAGAGCCCACACTGGTAAAAATGCAGGTCACAGGCTAAAAAAATGGTCAGCCAAATCATCACAGCATCTTGCACGTTACAACAGAAATGTAACAGAGGAGTCAGAGGAAAAAGTACCCCAGCTGACAAAGGCCTTGCTTGTGCTGCGTGCCTGCTGTGAGGCCTGCCTTGCTGCCCTTAGAGCAGACGTAGGGGTAATGTCCAGCAGAACAGATAAAGGCAGCAGACATCCCCCCACAGCAGAGACTTCGCTCAGTGTTGCTGTTGTGCTGCCACTGCAGCACTCAGGGAGCAGAGCCACTGTAATTTTTAATTCAAGAAGGTTGCACGCCACTTCGTTAGAAGAATTCATGACAGACTTCAGTCACTGGGCCAAAAAAGGTAACATGAGTTAGGCTGTGGCAATCAGGACGTTTGATCGTGGCAAATCAAAGAACCTGCTCGGCTCTTCTGGAAGCTACCCAAAGCCAGTGCAACCTCCCACTCCTCTTGTCATCTGCAGCGCTTTAATAGCAGATGGCAAAAGTACTGAGATGAAATCCAGTCCTAACAGCAGCTGGGAACAGTGATAGTTTTGCCATTGGAGCGCCAAATTGTGACACTTTTTTTCCTGACAAATTAGTAAAGTTAATATACCCACATTGCAATGCCAAGGGTATCAGCCAGAGTTTGCCTGTTCATTTCTAACTCCATAGCTGCAGGCAGGGGCTCACAGAACTGGCCAGCAACAACTGCGATGTGGATCTGTAGTCTGAAGAGACTAAATACATTTAAATCTGTCAATACATTCTTTATCTTAATGTGAAACTTTCATAGGCACATAGGCTATTACTGACAGTTGTACTGAAATACATGGTGGTCCATGATGTGGATTAGGGGGAGTCTCAACCCCTTTTCACTTGTGACCTACGCTGGATTTCAAATAAGTTTCTTTAGGGAGCACTTAGTATTAATATGCCAGTGCTTTGTCACACAGATGCATAATAGATATGATTTCTAGCAAAAGCTGAAATCACAGAAATTTTATTTGCATATAGGGGCAGAGCTGTTTTGAAAACAGACTTTTCAGTTATCTACGATGTTTGGAGGAACTCACTGTTGCAGAAAGAAAATACTTTTCCTTCATTTGCTACTGTCCATCATGGACCAAAGTCTGCTCTCGCATCCACTGCACCTTCAGCAGAGTGGCCTGGGGTGAAACTGAGAGTGATGTAATGCATTAAATGTCCGATTTTTAAATAACAGGTCAATTTTCTTTTTAAAATACTGCCTTTACTCAAAGCATTTAAAACCAACTGTTTGATAAGAGGCTACTGTTGCTGTTGACCCCTTGTTTCCATTTTCTGTGCCAAAGTTGTGAAGGTATAGTATGGTTTTAAGCTGTACACCAGCCAAGGAGAGCACAGCGATGTGAAACTGATATTTGTGTTTTGTCAGTACCGGCAAAGGTGTGTCTGCACAAAGCTGTGATAACTGTCAGCACCTCAAAGCAATTTAGATCTTCGCTTGTCTGTGCGCCAGGCAATCTTAAGAGCTGCAGATCTCTCGCTTCTAAGCGCTAATGTCTCAGTAACTTCAGCTATATAAGCTCCCCAAATTAAAATAGCATATTCATCAATTTCTAGGAATACACCACAGTTTGGATGACACATTATTCTAGTGCTCAGTTTCTTCTGGACACAAAGGCATCCTAGAGGTCTTAAAACTCAGACCTTCTTCAGCTCCAACTGGAACTGGACCAAGTGTCCAGTGCTGGCACCAGACCCACTGCAGTGCCGGAGCATTTCAGAAACTAATCCAATAGCTGGGGAGGTGTTTTTAGGAACCCTTTGCAGAAGGCACCTCTGCCAACAAGGTTCAACAAGGTTTCTGCTGGTGACTTAAGAAGACATATTGAATGTCAACTGGTATGTTTATCTTCTTTAAACACTGAACTTCCTTTCAAACAACATCTAATAGGGTAGATTATTGGTTTAATGCTAATGGAAACTGATCAAAAGACACTAGATTATTTGGCTGGCTCACCTTAAAACCTTTTCCTGCTTTAGTTTCCATGCAAAATATATCAAAAGAGCATTCCTATCAATGGAAAGCCTATAAACTAAGCATTTAAGGAGACAGGGAAAACTACATTTAAAACTCAGTTGTGGATAAAAGTGCCAGAAACCCCCCCAGACCAACTTAAGGACCAGCTCCACAGATTTTCACAAGAGCTACTTTGGAAAATAAAACTTAGGGACCTATGCTTATAAGGACATTTGAAAATGCTATTCCTCATCTACAAAAGGCAGTTTCTTCTCAGTTGCCTTCACGGTTCGTTTGGCTAGGGACAAAAGTGGCTGGCAAACCAGCGCAGAAAAGGAACAAGTAAATACTGGCATTTTAAGTACTGTCTCTAAGCAAAGATGAACAGCAGTGGTCAAATGACAACCGGCCAGCTCTCTCACCATGCCTATTTGAAGGGACAATGGCTGGGAACCACCTGGATCAAGGCTGTCAATCCATTTAAATGCAGAAACGCTTTCATGATTTCAAGGCAGAACAAATATTTCTTTTTGTCTGCACACTTTTTAGAAAACACGAACAGTAACTACAGAGCAGAACATAGATGCCTATTAACAAAGCCAACAACAATTACTGCTATGTCTAAGAATCAACAAAAAAAACACATACCAATGTATTCCAAAGGCATTCGCTCACAAAGCAAACTCACTCCACACAAGCCCAAGCACAGAAACCCGATAGTATCTCATGATTTATGTTCTCTCAGCAGGTTGTACTGGGTCCTCCAGATTCCGGACTTGCCTTTGAAAGCAATTAAGTTTCTAACACTTCTGGGAGTGACAAAAGCTCTCACTATGAAAACCTGCATGCTGCACTCTCGCTGAGTCTGCAGCCTGGCAGACGGAAACAACGGCACCGAGGGAGGTGTGAACTTCCCCCACTTAACTCATCTGGGAGTGTTAGTACGTGAAGGGCCATCTCTAAACTTTGAAGCTATTTCCAAATTATGTCTTTGTCCAGCGCCCAAACAGCCAGCTGCCACTGTGACTTGGAGAACATTTGCAAAGCCGTCTCTCAGCCTGGAAAGAAAAATCCCTTTTCTCACTGGCCTGCACGCAGGAAACTCTGCAAGTTCAGCTCGTGTGAACTATTCTAATTACTCAGCAAGACTGAGTACCCCTACTTACATTACAGCATGTCCAGAAACCGCGACGAAACCTAGGCCCTGTGGTGCTATGTACTGTACAAAGACACATTAGGAGACGGCACCTGCTCCATGGAGTTTACAGTTTGCACAGAGTAAGCTGTACCTAAGGGAAGGCAAGGGCAAGAAGCACACGTACAGAAGTGAGCAACAGGCCTTTCACACAACTAGTGTGTGAATGCTGCTTCTGAATTATTATAGTACAGGAATGCTGTCTGATCAAAAAATAGATCTGTGATATACCCTTGGCTGAATAAAACAAACAGAATAGCAGCAAAGTCAAACTACTAAACACCGCAGCCCCAGCAACAAAAGCCCCAACGCTGTTCAAACATCAGACTGCCTGGACAAGGCACAACATCTTTACCTCCTCAAGGAAAAAAAAAAGCCAAAGCCACTTCCCATCACCGTGCTTATTCTAGCTATACTACAGACAGAAATGATCTGAAGAAGCCAGAGCAAGACCAGTGAGATGGGCTGACAAACAAGGCAGCCAAGTGCACAGAAGGGCGTATGCCGGTGGTGCGCTGACGGGCTCTGCAGGAGCTGCCCAGGCACCGGATCTTAGCCCTGAGTAAACACAGAAGGGCAACTCCTTCCAGGCAGGGTGGTGAGCCACCTCTTCTTTACCGCAAGGCACCCTGGCCTAAAAGCGCACACAAGGACAGTTACTAAGGGGTTGCTCTTACACGGGGAGAGTTCACACATCGTTTACTCTGTGGCAAACAAACTTGCTAAGACCAACATTTTCTCACATGTCAACTTATTTCTGCACCTTAGACTCCATGTGTTTGGTTTTCAGAGTTGCTGAATCCTCGTAACTCCAAATGAAATCAGCTGGAGGCATACTCAGCACCCTGGGAAGTCACCAACAGATGTTCTGATAAATTTTATTTTTTACTTATCGGTGTACCTATTTCCTCTGTTATACAGTAAGACACCCAACTCCTTGAACACTGTGCAAGAGACATAGATAATTTCAAGTAGTATCATTTTCAAAATGATTTAAGCCTAGTTACGAGAGTTAACCCGGCTCTATTTCCTTGCTGACAACATGTGTTTTCATAGCCATATTTTTTTGTATCTCTCACTCACCTCTTGCTATGCGAGGACTTACAAATACAGGGAAATGATTTATCAGGGAGACCTGCAAAAAAATGACCAGACATGATTTTCTATCAGATTTAGAAGACAGTAAGTTAGAAAAAACATCTCCCCTCTTATCTCCTTCAGTTAAAGTTGCAGTCATTTTTAATAACCAGAGGTAAGCACTTTTGGAGACAGAAATGTGCTTAAAGAAGCATACTGGCAGAAGTGTAAGATGCTTTAATGTCCTTTAAGCCCTCTTTAAAGTGCTTAACATCTTTGAACAGAAAGTACTGAGCAACTGCAAACTTGGTCACAAACAGTTCATTACAACATATACAGACATGTCAAAAATGTTAAGTCAAGAACTAAAAGACAAGGAAATACCAGAAATATGGCCAATTGTGCAACATTTCATCTTCTTTCTTAATTTTATGATCACACAGCGTTTATTTCCACAGGAAATGGTGCCATTCATGGTATAGTAGAGCTGGTGTTACTGACTAAGCAACACTCAGTAGTTTGCTTCATTCTCACTATTGAAAATGGTCCTAAAACCCCTGCTTTAAAGACAGAACAAGCTATTTCCTTATAGGTTATTTTCTGGCTGTCACCATATTACCTAACTGCCTGGTATACTAAAATTAGCACGTTTGCAACACGCCTGTGAGAAGGTTTTTTCCCCATTGCACAGACAGAACTGAGACTCTGAGAGACTGAGGTTGTGGACAAAGGTCCCTTCCAAACCCAGCTATGCCACTTGATGCGGTTTTCCTCCCACACATCTGCTCAGCACCAGCTGCCCCTCTTCCTGTGATGACTGTCTCCCTTCAGAAGTGCTAGCAGCCCGGTGTAAAAGCGTTTTGTAATCCATTACGATGAAAATAAACTGGAGCATCTACAAACTACGCTCTTTTATGCAAACCCAGTTTTGCCCCCAACCAGCTGGGGAGCACTCACTCCACCCCAGAGCGGACCGAAGACGGTCATTTCCAAGGGGAGGTGCAACGAGCACGTGAAAGCTTTTGCTGACACAGGCAGACCCAAAAGAGGACAACTGCACATAGCTACAGGTCAAAATCACTACCAGGACTGAAACTTTTAAATGCAAACAAACAGGCCTCTTCCAATGAAGGCGCTGAGGTAACTGCAAGCAGACACACAGGATTGGACCTCCTATGAACGAAAACTGCAGGGTTAAGACACACAATTTGCATTCACAGATTCGCGCTGACAGCACAGGGGCAGCAAGACTAAGGGGTAGGAACAGGTGGAAAGAGATGCATTCACACGAGGTACTACTGCCAGCAAGATACTTACTGCATCCTCTTGTTGGAGATTGCTTCTCCACCACTGAGCTGCTTGAACAAACTGCATGAATGCTCCTCATCCACTTCACTACAAAGTTAGACACTTTGAACGGACTTAGCAGCAGTTTAAGTTAAACTGTGTGGTTTCACACCAGGGTTTTTGCACTGACGCAGAGGGACAGCACTTTCATAATTCAGTCTGCTGTCTCAGTAGGGCTACAAGGCTGTATCAAGCACCTGGACTGTAACAAACTGTCTTTTATCTTCACTCCAGACAGGACAAGCAGCATCCAACTGCAGCCTCAGGAATCACAAACTCCATCCCAACATACAGAACAGAGATTTCCCTCTGACCTTCTCGTCTGTGGCTTCAGTCCTGCTGCTTACCTCCTCAGACTCTTTACCCCAGTTTCCTCCTCGGTCCTCATCTTAATCCCAATCCCATCACACAATCCACTCGACAGTCACACCAGCTCCAAAATGCTGTCGCCACACTTGGTGCTTGCAGCCATAACCACCCCTGCATCTCCTTGTTCAGACAGTCCCATGTTCCCCAACACTTCTGAACACATCTCCCATAGCTTGTGTTCTCTTTCCCTCCATTCCTTCTGCTCCACCCTGCCCGGGTGACTGACAGCTTTGCTGAAAACACAGGAGGACAATCTCCTTCCTCTTGCTTCCTATGCCTAGGACCACAGCACTCCTCGGGAGACAAATGTAGCAATATCAAACCAAGTCCTTCAGCTTTAAAATACAGTATGCTCGGTGCAGCACTACCCAATGAGCTCCTGCTGTGTAGGTACAAAATGAGACATTTCAGAGTTTATAAACTGTCTGATTATGGACAAATTTTCCTGCAAATAAGAAGGTAGATCCCTAAAACCGGGGCAACTCTACAGCCAAATTCCAAATATTCACCCCTAAATGTGAGGTGCTACACAGCTACTCAATGAAACAGCTGGCCTATTTTTAAAAAAGGTACAAAAATGCAGGGGTTTGTATCTTGTTCTCAAGACAACCTGAATCATTCATGCTGAAATGTAAAAAGGAAGAAAAATCAACACGAAACTGCCACTGAGTTTGGAAAAGTGTCACTTTAAAAGGTTATCCTGGAAAAATACTAAATGTTGTGCAGTGCTGATTGTAGGCAGTTCAACCAGCCTTTCTTACATTACTTGCTATTTCCTACAGTTATTACTGAGAAAGTCCCTTAAACAAATCCATGATGTAGAATAAGGATGAAAGAAGATTATAGGCTCCAGTGATGTATGGACATACCTCAACAGGAAAAATGCAACTGTAATAAAGACGATGCCTATTAACGAGGCGATAGCTGGTGAATGTGGAAGACAAGACATCGTTGTGTGCAGAGGTTTTTTGATTCAGATATGCAAGAGACAGGAAATCCAGGTGTCACAGTCACAGCCTATTTACAAAAATTAGGAGGAAGTGTTGATTGGTTTCTACAGACACAAACATTGATATTCACACTAGAATCAAACAATTGCTCTTATAACTGGAAGCAAGGTCAAACTCTGATCACCATAGTTCAGCAGACACAGAAAGACAGCAAGAAAATCCTGTTGATACATAACCTTCACCATCTAAGAGTCAGATGATTCAGCTGCAAGAAAGCAAATAAAATTACTTTAAAACAAACATTTAGTTCTTTCTTCATAAAAATATGTAGCTTTTTAGCAGATGACTCAAATGTGAAAGTTTGTGGTCTTTGCTCTGGCAGCTAGACGGGCTGGATTCTGATCCACTATGCAAATGACTCAAGTGTTTTTCATTTTCTAGGGTGCCAGTTGCACTCCTGAACGCTCTGCAGAGGGGACCACCACTGCTGCTGAACCTCAGAAGAAAAGAGCAACAGGGTATGAAATGCTTTTCCCCAAAGGTGACTACCACCCAGTTTTAGGGCATGACAGAGAGAGGAGTTGTAAAGTCGCTTTCTCCTCGCATAACACTTCTGAAATAGAGGGAAAAAGGTCTAACTTTCTAATTTTATTGAAAGAGAGGTAGGCAGGCAGACTCCCACGGAACATTCCAAATCTGTGCTTTGCAAAGCATCCTTTCAAGACTGATGCTAGATCTCTCAGATTATAAGAAAGATGTACAAGCACAGGAAGGAAGAAAAATGCAAAACAGGTCGCACTTACATGGGATCTTTCCCTTTGTTGGATGGGACCTTCCTGTTAGGTCAAACTTCACTTGTGGGCCTTGGTGCTTACTACTTATTCTCCTCCCCACAACAAGAGGCAAAGCATGTGTTGGCAGGAATGATTTAAAAAACAGAAGAGTCTTACAGAGCAGCAGGCAGGCAGCCTCCAAATGCAGGGGTGGAGTGGAGCTACCGATGGGCTGACCTCTCAGGCCCTCCACTGGAAACCAGGGAGCTGGGAACAGGTCTTCGAAGGGTCTGAAAAGCACTGCTGAGACTTTCTGAAAGCCTCTTAAGATAAAAGTCAGCAATCTAAGCCCTATCGTACTGTATGACACAAACTTTGCCTTGTTCAGGTGTCTTCAAACATCACAAAACCCGCCTATTTCTAGCAGTAAATAGAGAAATACCTGACTTCTACTGCCCATGATAAACGACATCTACACTGGGAGAGGATGAAGCATTACTGCCGTATCTGTGTAACCATGATGAGAGCTGTAGTATAAAGAAAGTCTGTGTATTTTTTTTTTTTTATCCCATCTAGACACAGCTCTAAGTTGCTGACTACTGTATTAAGTTGGACTTCCTGGCTCTCACCTATCTGAATCAAACAAACAAACTCTGCAAACATTATTGTCTTGTCTTCTGCGTTCACCCATTATATAGGTCTACCACATGGACCAACCTGAACTTCCTTCTCCACCAGACAGGTAAAATATATGTGGGAAGAACCAAAATGCATGCAGCACAGGTTACCAGGCTTTCCTGGTAACCCTAAAGAGTTAGGCAAGACTAAAGAAGCACCAAGGAAAATGGAAACCTTCCTCCAACTGGAGATGAAATGAAACTAAGCCAAACCAAGAGTGTTCTACCAAACAGTCTCATGGTGAGGTCTCTGGCTGGAGACTTTCCTTCCTCCATCTGGTGAACGTATCTTGACCAGAGAAAGAAAAATGCTGTACAAGGGAATGTAGCTGCAACCTGGTGCAAGTGCCAGGCCGAGCAACGGGTTCACCCAAATCCTCTCACTTCCAAGCAGAACCGCTGCAAGAAAAAGCAAACCAAGTCCAAAGATATGCTTCTGAAAAAGAGTAACTGTTCAGATCACAAGACAAGACATAGGTGTGTATGGCCTGACTTTTATTTCATGGGGCATACTGGAGTTAATTCTGATTCACATGAGTTTTGGATACCCTACCTAATAACATCTACACCCCTCAGTGTCAGGCACTTAAGTCAATAGTTGAGGCAGGTAAGCAGTAACAACTCACCCTCCATGTCCTTAATATCATTCTGATTTCCCTTTGAGTCTTCCAGGAAAATCAGACATACAGACTTCTCATCCTGACAATTCGTCAGTCTCTAGACTACGCAGCAAGTCCCCATAACGTTCCACTTTGGATAGCAGAGCAGTGAACAGATGTGGAAAAATATTCACTGACTAGTGAAGAAATTCAGGGCAAGAAAATAACCCAGAATTACCTGGACTGTGTCCAGGCCTGTTTACAGCTTTATGAAGAAGAATGTTAGGAAGATACATGTTTAGATTTGAGAGACCCAGTTTCCTAAGCACAGCATGAAAGAAATGTGGACTACCAAGGGGTGTGAGGAAGATTTCCATCACCATAATTCACCAGATAGTGCTTTGGTACAAACCCATGTAAGTTTTTCTAGGTTGAGGAGCTACAGCAACTTAGGTCAGATTAGAATGTGCCTCCCTGTATCTTATGAAACACAATTATTTAAGGTTCAGATGGTTACAGACTTGCCACAACAGATACCATAAACATTAGTAAGTTTGGAACGGGAAATCTCAAGGGACAGCCTACCCAGAGTGTCTGAGACAGGCACAGGGCAGGAGAGCAAAGGGCTCTGAAGAAAAGGGAGGTTTCCTGGAGCAAGAGTGAGCGTCTGGGAAAAGCATCCTTGAGTTTGAGATCATGCTGGATGTGGTATGGGACAGGTCTGGACTCTTCCCCTCTCCCAGCTAACTCGTAGCAGGCTTGAACAAGGAGAACAGGGTCGCCATTCACACATGGAACACAGGTGAGAAGAGCCATGCACAACTCCCTGGTCAGGCAAAACAGCCCAGGGTTTAGCCTCTGCTTCCACACTGTAGAACAGTTTTCAAAAGCTGTAGAGAGAAGAGAAATTTGGGACGAATGGCTTGATTTGTTACCCATACTTTTGTTGCAGGTTTGGGGGTTTTTATGACATCCTAGCAAGCAAAGAGAGAGACAAAAAGAGAAATAGTTAATGTAAAGGGTCATCTGAAGGTCTGAGTCTCCCGACAACTGCTATCTAAACTCAGAAGGCAAGGCAGTAGCTGACAGAGAAAGAAAGAGAAAATAAAAAGGAATTTGCCTAACTGGAAGCTTCATGGACAAGCACTGTCACTCCATTTTGTTTTGAAATAACAAAGCAATTCAACCAAGCGCAGGAGCGAAATGCAGAGGGTGCGCTGCAAGTTAGACGATTGGACTTTAGGAGTTGATACACAGCCCCGGGGCAAATTTCACTCTCTGAAGTAGTACTTTAGAGGCAGAAACTATTCAGTAACGTGCCACTGTCTCTGGGTGCATAAATGCTCCTAGTCAAGGATGCAAGTTAGCTGAGGTAACTGAGCTGTGACCATGCTGGAAAAACAGGAGCAGAGAGAGCAACTGAATGACACTGACACTAAACAAAAACACTGGGGAAGGATTCAAGCAGAAGGGAGACCTACAGGATAAAATAGTTGCCCAGGATTTGGGAAACCGATGAAGTCAAACCTCAACATCACTGAGCTCTTAGGAGCCTGTCCTTCAGCCTTTCTGCACCTCATCTGCAAACCAGGGGCAAGAGCAGTTGCCTAGCTCATACAAAGCTGTGGGAACAAAACCACAAAGGAGAGCAGAGCACTCAGAAGTTGGGCTCACAGCTCAGTGAAGAACGGTTCCCCACGCAACCGGAGCCTCTGCCTACCAAAGAAACTTAATTTTTGAAGTGATTGCACCCCACTGCAGAAGCTTGCTTAAAAATGAAGACACATGCTGAATCCCTGGGGCAGAGTGTGTGTGTGAGAGATTTTCTTTGGTGTTATAGGATTAATTTCCTTGTTTTCACCATTTTCTCACAATTTCAATTATCCACATCTAGATTTATTGCACACTCAGAAAAGAAATACTGTTGAAGGGACCACATCCATCAAAGTTCTTATTTCATCCCTCTGAAACCTGAAATTCTCACTAAGGCACAGCATGAAGGATTTCCAAGCACAAGGCCCTTTGCGCATAAAGAACTGGACAGGCTTTAAGATCTTTACTGCTTTTAACAGACTATAAGATCCTACACGTTAGGAGTCCCCTAGACATTAGGTAACATTATCCAGAAGCAAATACTGTAGGAAAAGAGAAGACCTGAAAAGTCAATGAAACAGGGAAATGTATTTCAACAATACAAAGCATATGATCATAGAACTCAGAAAAATAAATTCTTGCCCATAATATTCATCAGTTTCAAACACAAGCTACCAGAGAAGCTTCTGCCTCAAAGAAAACTGGATAATACAGAATCTGATTGCACTACGTCCTTACGATTTCCTAAGATCAATTAATTGCAGTAATTAATTAGCCAGATCACTCTTTTGTAATCTTCTTTATTAGGTCACAAATTCATGCAAATTATTAACTTCCACTACTTTCAGTAAGGATCTGCTCGAAGAGAAGGCTTTGGCAAGTTCCTTAGTTTAATACTAATCTTGCAAATGCACCAGTTTACTAAGAAGAGAGGAACAAAAATATCAAAAAAATTCTGACACAAAAACGTTAGGCCAGAAATGCATTAGTAGTTAAGAAAATACCAACAGTAGAACCAAAAATAGCTCTTCAACCATTTGTCTTTTCAAATCTATCTGTTTTTTCTTTTCAGGATCCATGCTTCTCATAACTGAATGTTTCTTATGCTTGCACTGGGGTCTCTCAGAGCCTCTTTCCACTGAGATAAAAATATGTCTTTTTCTCAACCATGTTATTAGCAATCATAGCAAGTGGTTTTATCTCTTTTTTCTCAATGACCTTTCTCGAGTTCTGCCTACTGTTTATCTGAAAGCAAAAGCTGCTCAATGCTTATCAATTTTTTCTTTTATTAAGTATTCAAATGAAAAGTGGTGCTACCTCTTATTCAAATGTACAGTCAAGCCATCTCGGGGCAGGGCGGGGGAACAACTAGCTTTCCCATTGGCAAAACTGTGCCATATATTTTCCTCCCATCTACCAGAATTTCTGATATCACATCCACCTCTACTTTACTTCTTTTTTTTTTCAATGTGTGACTTGTTATCAGAAACAAATGTTTTCCTTGGGCTCACAAAAGTCAGCTTTTATGCTACCCCAACGTAAATTGAAATGACAGCCAAAGCAACAAAGCAGCAAAACCATCAAAAGTCACCTGTGAAAACAAGAGTATGTAACTGCTGGTAAAAGTCAATAAATGCTTTATCTTTTGTGACACGCTGGCATTTTGTTATAGTTATTTCTCCCCAATAATTAACAGATGACAGTTTAGTTTTAAAACAAGGACATTTTATAACCAGTGACCCATCTATGCTGCTCAACCATCTGATCTGTCTCAAGGTCACTGTCTTCGGTAACTGGGTAAGAATTACATCATGTGTCCTACTATAGGATGACAATTACATCATTGATCAATACCTGAGATCTGAGTGTTATCAACAAATTCATGTTAAGGATGAGTTACAACTGGGCAGATACCACAAAATGTGACTCCTGTTTGGTTCAACCCACATCCCCATTAAGACTACATCATAAAACTATCAACTCTATTACTATTATTTGTATTACAGTGCAAACTGAGAGCTAAGCAAAGATGGGGTGGAGAAGATACCACAGCGGCACGCCCTTTGCAAAGACAGAGAAGATGGTTTTTGCTTTGAAGAGCTCGCAGCAGCCTGAAGTGACAAGAGCAATGGAGGGTGGAGGCAAGAGGTGTAAGCAGATGGCAGCAGACCACATGTTATTTCTGTAAGCTTTTGGTGGTGGTGCAGTTTGAAGCACAGTCACATGTTCACCTTCAACAGCAATAAGTGTTTTAAGCTACTTTAGTTTCCTCTGCCTTGAAACAGACCTGGAGCAAGCAGGCAGCAAACTACTGTGTCTCAGTGGAAGATGCACAAATGGACAGCCCTTGGGTCTTCTGCTCCCCTGCAGCTGGTTGGGGAGTGAAACATGAGATTCTGCATTCAGTGAGGAAGAGGTCAGCTGAATGGAAGGAGAGTGAGCAAAGGTCCAAGCAAAAGAGGATAAAGATGAGCCAGTTAAGAGTGAGGTTGAGCAAAGAAGGCTCAGGAAGAGGGGAAAGCTGGACCAAACAACAAATCAGCTTAGGGTAGAGGAGATCTATGTGCAGTTTGGCTGCACAGTCTGTCTTCTGGCTGCTTTTGCCATTGTGCCTCTTCTGGCTCAAGTCTTCAGGAAGGAGCAACTCCCTCGCTCTCCCTTACGGGAACCTGTTAAAGAGAGGGAGCTTGCTCTGCCCACCTTTGCTCATCCAGGGCTCAAGCAGCCCTCGGGACTAGGGTAGCCTGAGCAGAGTCCCACTAAAATGTTTCAGCAAAACACCTGCAGTAAGATTCAATAGAGTGTGATAACTCACCCATGGGGAGATATATCATATACAGTAGTACCTAGAGGCACTGACATACTTGGCTTCTGTACAGGCATACATTGAACTCCTGTCTCAGATACAAAGAGCAATACATGGAAGAGGAGTCCCAGGGAGAGATAAAACCAAGCTGACATTTTCACCCCTGGATACACTAAATTAGGTACCAATCCATACTTTGGGACCTACATAGCTGGCCTCCTTCACAGTAGTGCTGTGTGCACCCAGAGGCCCATTAAAGTGAAGTGGAGGGTTGCAGGCGACTTGCCTGCTCTGGAAATCAGGCCAGGACTAACCAGATTTGATAGCTCTGACCTTAACAGATACGGTTGTGAAACACAGACAAGATTCTAGCACCGGCATGGGAATTATATGAGGTTTCTAAAGCATAAATTAAATGTTGAATCTTAAAAATACGGACATTGCATGTCCTGAAATGCCTCTAAGGGCAAGAACTGATTTGGCCATTTAAAATGCTAGATTCTAAAACACTTGATTTTGCACGGTGTAACTCCATAACCTGAAGGACCGGCAACCTTCTCATCTTAAGCAGAACTCTACCGTCAGACACACGCTGGATATTTACTGCGTATCACTCTGTCTCCTCCCTATATATGCACAGACATGGAGTGGTCATCTTTAACACGAGAAGTCAGTAAAAGCATGGCATCAGAGAAGAGAGTGCAATGAACTCATCTCAGAGAAGAGTTTTTTTATTTCAGGTTAGGGCAAGGTAGTTAATAACAACTGTGTTTTTCTGGTAGGGCCCACTCCCGTATACCTCTCACCAAGACGCAGGCAAACACACTGCCTTCGGTGTAAATAGCAAGACAAGGTCTGCCTCTGTGGGGCTCATTACAGGGTAGGGGCGTTAGTCCCTTTTTCTTATAATAAATCCTTGGTGTCCTCACAATAACAAAAAATTACTCTCAAAGTTTTGTTTAAAGTACTTAAAGTTCAAAGTGTTCAATGCTTCAGATCACATTTGCAGCAGATTTAATAGGGCAGTGCTGCCGGCCTCCAGAAGGTACTTTTTACCCTTGCAGACTAGAGGATAATTACACACAGAGAGGCTAGCTCTGCCATCCCCTGTGCCAGGTTTATGCTGAAATAACTCCACTGATTGATGAAATTAAGATGGAATGAGACTGCAGTAATCTAATACTGAACCAGGCCATAAAAAATAAAATCTGCTTTGTCAAAAACGTAGTCGACTCGAGAGATTTCCTTCCTCATTCCCTACGCAGAAAAGCTCCTCTTCTATTTTTTCACATAAGGAATTTTGAAAAAGCAAGGCCTGTAGGATTCTGGGCTCTTTTTTTGGACTATAATGTTATGCTCCCTGGGAAAGCTCATCACAGAGTTAAGTGCGAATTCCTCACAGGTAACAGGAAATTAAAATACAATAGGAAAATAACCCGTCCATACAGCTTACCATGTAGCTTATCAAGCAGATAAATATGAAGTTGAATAAAAAGTTAAATGCTGCTTCAGTTTCACAAGTGCTAGCTCTTTATCCCTGTCTCAGAACCCAACTGTGTTCTGTGGAGGAGGAAACATGTCAGTGCAGCAAATTTCACCTGCAATGAAAAGTAATTTATTGTGCCTAACTGTGAAAAGCAAATTGATATCATCATCTAGGAGTTTGTATCTCACAAGGGTTGTTTCTGTAATTTGCCTTTCTTTTGGAAAGAACTAAGATTAGAATAACAATGCAAAACCTTGCAACTAAAATTAAATTAAGCCGGTTTTCATTAAAAGTTGCTAGATGAGAAAGGTTGGAAGGAGATGTATGTATGTTACAAAAAGAAGTACAATATGGTTATGAAAAATAAAGCTATTTTTCAATTGCTAGTGAGATATATTACTCTCGGGTATCATGAAAATTCCAAGAAAAATAACCTTTTCCTCTCAAAATGTGTTTCTAGTAAGCCAGTTTGTTAATTCGAGAAAAAGAATGAAAGAGCAAAAGAACTGGACATTATTTCTTCTGTGGTATCTGAAAAAGACAATCTGCACGAGCACAACTGACGAGGAGGAGGAATAAACTGGAAATCTAAACAACCAATCTAAAAATTAAACCTTTACACCCTGAAGAACCTCACCATTGGATTTCTTTAAAACACACTTAAACATACCATCACTTTTCCCAGCAGCAAGGATGACAGTATTTGCCTTTTGCTGCTGGAGCATTAGCTAGCTAAGGTTAAGAAAACTGAAAAGGATGGGGTGGGACAAGGGTTAGGGCAGAAATTGCGTACATCTCTGAACGTTCCCTTTGCTTTACAACGCCCTTGACTGCGTAAGGAGGACAGAAGACAAGACCTTTCCAACAACTGGTTTATGTCTCCTGTGGCAGATCTCTTCACTCTGCAGCCACTCTGCTCCCAGAGAGGTAAGATATAAAAGCCTGAGCTCTTATTAGCCCATCAACAAGAATAAACTCCAGTCTTTTACACTACTAAAGTATTATATACAACTAAGGAGCCTCCTACTCCTCGATCCACTGCCAGTACCTTCCAATACACTTGCTTTCCACTCTCTCCCCTCTCACTCCTTCCTATCTGACATTTTTAGCTATCCTGTATGCACTTTACTGATACTGTAGCTCCCATCTCCTCTATCTTCCCAACCCAACCATCTACCTGTAGCTCCTTCCCATGTTACTTGGCTTTTCCATTTTTCTTCCAGACACTGATTATCATCCTGCTGCTCCTCCTCCCTGCTGATAATCTGTTTTTAATAACAGGCCCTTTTTTCTTTTTTTACTAACACAAAAAAAAAGTAACCGGAATCTATGGAGCTGATAACAGATTAAAGCATTGCCTTTGCCTTTACTTCCTTTAGAAGTCAGGACATGAAAAATACCATCAAAGGCACAGATCAGATTTATAAAAGCTAACTGGAATCAATTTTCAGGACAGATGGGCTGACACCCTTTCTCGTCCAGATAAGCGTTGGGCTCACAGCACCTCATTATTACGTGATTTCAGAAAGAAGGCACCTTCATCAGCGTAAAACTAGAAGATCTTCGGGCTGCATAGCTCAAAAAGAAGCATGGAAAATGTCACCCAGCTGACTCCTGCAAGAAGCCTTCCCATATATAAGGGGACAGGATTTAAACCCCACAGCATAAGAAGAAGAGGAAAAGAGGCACAGAGTGATTAAGTGTAATGCCCCCAAATGAGACTGCAAGTTGGCAGCAACAACCCAACTACAGAGAATTCGGGGCTTCTTGGGTCTTGGCTACATCAAGCTGTTAAGAGGAAAGCTTTTCTTCTTCGTTGTGAAGTATGACAAAGCTGTAGAAGGTGGCTGTCCTTTCTGACTTAGCCATAGACCTTGGTTAAAGAAAGACAGTATGCATCACACCAAAGCCAGAGGAACTGTCATCTGGAGATCCTTTTTTCCAGATTGAGGAGCTGGTCTCCTCTGGCTGCCACTTTTTAATGAGGGTTTAACCCTAGTGCATCTCAACAAATTGCACTCTCCTCTCCCAAGTTAACCTTCATCACCAAATGCTGAACACACTGATGAAGATGATGAACAGTAAAGGTAATAGCTTAACCAATGGCTGATAAAGCAAGTGTGTTGCATTACTTCAGTGACAGCAGCTTGGAGTGTGGAAATTATTATTTTCACCCTTTATTCCCTCCCCCACCCTCAAAATGACCACCTTCCACTTGCCAATGTGGCAAGAGTGACTTTTGGACGGAAGGACCCTGGAGAAAGCAGAACTGCACACTGGCAGCTGCAAGCAAGAAAGAATTTGCCTTGCAAAATGACCAGGCCCCCGAAGTCCCAAGTGTGACGGGGCACAGACAGAAATACTACAAATGTGTCCAATGGCACAGAAAGGCGTATCAGGAGGCTGCTCTAATGGCAATAGAAAACTCAAATATGGCCAAATAAAACTGTGAAAGCCTTTGGTGTAATGGGTAGGGGACTGGAAATGGCCTGTTTTTGAAGAGAGAGCAGGGAAAAGGGCACTCAGCAGAGAAATGAAGGTGAACAAAGCACAGTCCTCTTTCAAAAAACAGACTTCGATGCTCAGTATTGCTGGGGAAGAAGAGCTGTACCCGCACTGCACACACAAATGTCCCATGTCAGGATCCAGCCTGCTCTCATTGACAGCTCCTTCTCACTGCCAACAGGAGACTACTACTTGTGCTTTCTAGCAGCGAAAGCAGGACCAGGCATATATTCAAATAGATATTGATGCTATATGTACTCTCAGTTTTACTCTTCAACAGCAGAAACTGAGGGTAGTCAGTAAAGGCTTGTTAAGCATATTCGAATGAAGTCAGAGCATTTCTACATGCAATTAATCATGATTTATTTGAAGGCACTCTGTTAGCAGTCCTTTTTTCTGCTTCCTGAAACTCCAATTAATGAGGGCCAAGCCTCAATCTGAAACTTGTTTTATCTCATGCATCGAACAAAAATGATGGAAAAAAAGGGTTATTATCCAAACCAATAAAGTGTTCTGGCAAAAAAAATTTCTTTGCATCTTTGAGCGGAACAAACGTCTTAAAGAGAGAGGTTAGGGAAGCTAGATTAAATAACTATAGCAACTTAAGAATTTGGAAGTAAAACAGTTTTTATTTAATAAGAAGCTAAGTGACGTTTCTGCCATCACTGCTATTAGTCCTCTACTTTCTACTGTTCTCTCTTTAGTGTCTACAAGTGTTCTGGCCTGAGAAAACAAGCTAGTTACAGTGTCTCTGAAGGAAAGGAGTGAGGAAATAAGCATGCCTTGTTTGTGATAAATTAGCTATACATATTTTTGAATCTGTAGTTTGCCTGTTCAGAAACATTTCCAACGGCTCTTTTACATTTAGGAGGAATTTAGGAGGGAGAAAATTCACTTTTATTTTCCCTAATATTTCAAGTCAAGTGTATGAGAAAACCCAGGTTATTTCTTAAAACGTTTTTATCTGAGTTAGCAGGAGATGGGGTTGGTTACTCTGCATGGGTTTCACCCATCATATTGCATCAGCTGAAACCCTTCATCTGTCTTCCCTAAAGAACTTCATCCCATTACTAAGGGTAGACCCTCTGCACCAAATGTGGGTGAACAGACCATACCCATGGACTGTCCTTTGTACTCCAACATCAACACAAGAATGAAAGCAACTGATCATACTGACCTTCAGGTCACGGGTATCCCCTAAAACAGAATGAATATATGCTTTCTTTGTGAGATTTCAAAATACTGCGTTTTGACACGGAGTAAAAATCTGTAGTGTTTTACATACTTTCCAAATACCTTTTCCTTATGTCAGTCAAACAAAACAGCTAGCTATACATAACTTGTGCTGCATAAGCAAGTTCCTTTCAAAATATACTAAGTGCTTTGATATGATGTTGGTTGCCACTTCAGACCCTAAGCCAGGTTTGTTAAAATCTGTCCAAATACCACACACAAAAGATGAGGGAGCTGTGCTACAAATAGAGCAACTGCAGAGGCTACGGCCCTGCCCACATTCACTCTCATGTATTTTTACACAAAGCCTAGCACTGTATGGTATGGGTGCCAGCTATAGCTTGTACTATACTGCCAACAAAACAGGATCCAAAAACAGATAACAAGGAAAATTCTAGGGCAGTTTCTGTGTACTATGAAGAATAGAATTTGTAGGGTTTTTTAAGAATCACCATTGCAACACATTTCATAGGCACCAAAAATGTGGATGCAAACGGCACTACAACCATCAGTCATAAATTATTTCAAACTCATCATCTCCCACCCCAGACAGGAGATTTTTTGAGTAAGGTTCTCCTTCAGCTCCTGCCCCCACTACAGAATCTTACCATAATACAATGATGTCATGACAGGTTTATAAAGCAAGTTGGACTTGACTGTATGAACAAGGTCATTTTACAGTCACAGACAGGCACTCCGTTCCAGCTCTGCTAGAATGCACAGTCCCAGCACACACAACCTTACAACAGTAAATTCAGTAGCACAGAAAAGCTTTTCAGTTTCATGGGCACTTGGGAAAGGCTTTATGAAGTAATTTTCCAGCAACATTTTGCAGCAGCAAGCTTGACTTACTTCTTTCCTCCCTCCAGGCTTTCTGAACCTGGAGAAACACTGCCTGGTTGTTCTCCTCGTGCCGGAACAAACCATGTTCTCTGTCACTCGAACTTACCACAGTAAACTTTTAGATACTGACACAAGAAGACAGAAAACAAAACAAAAAATGCCACACAATCTTGTGAAAGAAAAACATCTGAACTGTTTGGAATTTAAAGCCTTGACTTTCTATTTCACTGCGGTGGGTTGACCCCGGCTGGATGCCAGGTGCCCACCAAAGCTGCTCTGTCACTCCCCTCCTCAGCTGGACAGGGGAGAGGAAATATAATGAAAGGCTCATGGGTTGAGATAAGGACAGGGAGAGATCGCTCACCAATTACCATCACAGGCAAAACAGACTCAACTTGGGGAAATTAGTTTAATTTATTACCAATCAAAATCAGAGTAGGATAACGAGAAAATAAAAACCAAATCTTAGAACACCTTCCTCCCACCCCTCCCTTCTTCCCAGGCTTAACTTTACTCCCAATTTTCTCTACCTCCTCCCCACCAGTGGCGCAGGGGGACGGGGAATGGGGGTTGCGGTCAGTTCATCACACACTGTGTCTGCCGCTCCTTCCTCCTCAGGCGGAGGACTCCTCACACTCTTCCCCTGCTCCAGCGTGGGGTCCCTCCCACGGGAGACAGTTCTCCATGAACTTCTCCAACATGAGCCCTTCCCACAGGCTACAGTTCTTTGCAAACTGCTCCAGCATGGGTCGCTTCCCCGGGGGTGCAGTCCTTCAGGAACAGACTGCTCCAGCGTGGGTGCCCCACGAGGTCACAAGTCCTGCCAGCAAACCTGCTCCAGCGTGGGCTCCTCTCTCCCTGAGTCCACAGCTCCTGCCAGGAGCCTGCTCCAGCGTGGGCTTCCCACAGGGTCACAGCCTCCTTTGGGTGCATCTACCTGCTCTGGCATGGGGTCCTCCATGGGCTGCAGGTGGATATCTGCTCCACCGTTAACCTCCATGGGCTGCAGGGGGACAGCCTGCCTCACCGTGGTCTTTACCACGGGCTGCAGGGGAATCTCTGCTCTGGTGCCTGGAGCACCTCCTCTTCCTCCTTCTTCACTGACCTTGGTGTCTGCAGAGTTGTTTCTCTCACATATTCTCACTACCCTCTCCAGCTGAAATTGCCATTAAACAGGGTTTTTCTTTCCCTTTCTTAAATATGTTATCCCAGAGGTGCTACCACCGTCGCTGATGGGCTTGGCTTTGGCCAGCGGTGGGTCCATCTTGGAGCTGGCTGGCATTGGCTCTATCAGGCACAGGGGAAGCTTCTAGCAGCTTCTCATAGAAGCCACCCCTGTAGCCCACCCCCCCCTCGCCCCACTACCAAAACCTTGCCACACAAACCCAATACATTCATTAAACAATAACCAGATTTTATCTCGGAATAGAAATTTACAGCTTGAGCTGCACATCCCTACTGAACCAGCTGTAGACTTGTTCAATCATTTACTTTTGTAGGGGTTTGAAAGAGTCAACAGTTTTGCGATCCTGCAAACGTTTTCGCCTTTTATTTCCCTTTATTCCCACTGAATGACAGTGCGCTGTAGTAACGTTCTGCTTGGCAGAGATACAGAAGACCTAGAAGTCTATTCGTGTTGCTCCATGTGTATGCAGAGGAAGCATCTCCAGAGCAACGTGACATACCCCTCCCGGCTCCCCTGTGGTTGAAGGTGCTGCCCCTGCAGCAGCCAGCACCCAGCTGAGCTCGCAGTGACCCTGGCCTCCTCCGCATGCAACCCATCGGGCTGCAGCGCCAGCTGACACCGGACAAAACGTAGGAATGCGCAAAATCAAAATGAAGGTTTGAGAGGAACATGCAATGCTCACAAGGCAGCTGGTCTGAGGTTGGCTCTGAGCAAACCAAGGATCAGAGCATGGGGTCATGCTAGAGAAGACCACCTCAGCAGTAAGAAGTGCTTCAGATGCAAAACTTCAGGTTATAAAGAGTGCAGCAGGCCCCTGGAAAGAATGATGTCCAGGCAAACTGCAGCTTTTTACCATGTTATTTATGTGCAGATTTTTACCACATTATTTATGCGTGTGTTCATTAATATAAAGCAAATTACGATGTGTCCAGATTATTAATCCCCTCAATAATGTAGTGTAATGCCGTAACCCTTTGAACCCTGAAGTACTCACTGAAGTCCTACTTTTTGGGCTTCCACGTTGCAGTACAAGATGGAGGGTGGTGAAGGAAAACAAACATACAGTACTTTCATAGCAGATTTTAATACTCTGGGTTACAGGCCAAAGAAACAGTTGGCAATTCACCTCCTCTTCCCCAACCTGCATCCAGAGCGGTCACCAAGGAAACTTGCCCTCACTCTTCTGTTATGCCACTTAGATCGCACACGCAGCACAGGCTGACACCTTCCTCGCTAGAGCCCAGCAAACAGCATCAGCTTTCAGGCCAACCAAAAATAATGACCCCTCAAGCGAGTCATACAACATATCACCATTTATTATCTAAGACAGCTGCTTTAATAGCATTGCAGTGGGAATTCAGTTAACCCACCCCACAGACTGGATTTCAACGATACTTAAGCTGCTGGCTTTTCCATCAAAGGTTTGAAAAACTTGGTGCTTTTACTTTTCCTTTTTTTTTTTTTTTTTTTGTAATAACTACACAAGAAATGTCACTTTACAAAATTTATGGCTGGCCCAATGGCAAGTCTGGGGTTGGTTTGTAAGATTCCTGACCAGCCTGACTTCTTTAAAAAAATAAATTTAAAGAAAAATTAAGACAACGCAAAGTAAAAACATTTCTAGCAGAAATCAGAAATATCTTTCCTCTCTCAAGAGATCAGGCTTACCGCACTTTAATGTGTATTGGTTTGTTGGGGTTTTTTTTTAATTGGAAAGATATCAGAATTGGAAAGATATCAGACAAACCTCTCTGGTCCTTTTTTTTTTTTCCTGCTTTCCACTGATTTTTTTTTTT